>LGRX02033372.1:0-39425 GCA_001247695.2 Cymbomonas tetramitiformis
CAGCAATCCCCCGAGTAGCGGGAAGGCGGTGACACGGGTTTTGTGCTCACTCGCAAAAGCTGTGAACAGCAGACCACATCCCCCGAGTAGCGGGAAGGCGGTGACACGGGTTACGTGCTCACTCGCAAAAGCTGTGAACAGCAGACCACAACCCCCGGGTAGCGGGAAGGCGGTGACACATATATTGTGCTCACACGCAAAAGCTGACAACAGCAAACCCCTGTATTGTCCTGCCACACCATTCCAGCACTGGGACTGGACCCCACACACAACAACCGTGCACCGTAGGCCACACCCCCCGGACCTGGGGAAGGTGGTGACACAAAAATTGTGCTCACTTGCAAAAGTTGATAACAGTAGGCTCTCGTGCGCTCATCCTGCCACACCACTCCAGCATTGGGACTGGACCTCACAAACGAATGCGGTGCATTATACACCACACCCCCCAAATATAGGGAAGGCGGTGGCACAAATATTGTGCTCACACGCAGAAGCTGAGAACAGCAGACCTTTGTGCGCCTATCCTGCCACACCTTTCCAGCACTGGGACTGGACCCCACACACAAAAGCTGTGCATAATGGACCGCACCCCTCGGACATAGGGAAGGCGGTGACACAAATATTGTGCTCACACGCAGAAGCTGATAACAGCAAACCCTTGTGCACTCACCCTGCCACACCACTTCAGCACTGGGATGGGACCCCACACACAAAAACTGTGCATAATAGATCACGCCCCCTGGATACGGGGAAGGCGGTGACACAAATATTGTGCTCACACGCAAATGCTGATAACAGTTGGTGTCCGAAACTTGAGGTGGCACCGCGAACCTTGCAATACTCTTTGGAGGGCAATATTTGTTTTATTCACACAGTTGTAACAAACAACAAACGGAAAGCGGTGACCGGCACACCTGAGGTTATAAGCAGCATACACTTCACTGTAATCAGCAAAGCCGACGCTGTATCCAGCGAGCTAATGATTGTTATGACCCCCTGGCACTTGGGCCGGAACCGCCGTTACTACATGCGCAGGCTCCACAACGGGCGCCAAGGCCGTAGCAAGCAGCCGCTCGGAATATTAATCGCGAACGCAAGCACACATAAGATTGCCCTTTTGGGTGAGACGATTAGCCCCGCGCAGGGCAGTGTTTTTCGAGCGCAGTGGATTGAACACTGTCAGCCATACAGTGAATTAAATTGCTTATCGACGAGCTCAAAGATCAGGCACACAGGGTATGAAGGGAGACGGTGGGCTGAGGACCGGCACCGGACAAGGGCAACCGACAATGCCGAGTGCCGACAGGCGTGCGCACTTTGTGGAGGCACAGCCTGGAGGGGACACAAGACGACAACTCCCGGCAGAAGCAGGCCAGAGCGCCGCAGTGGCAATAGGACAAATGAACGATACTTGCAGAGTAATAACACCTATTGCTCGTCCATATTAACAGCCTCTCATAATCACACCCCCAACCTGATAACAGAGGGTGACCACCCGGAGAGAAGCGGGTTCACAAAATTTGGCAGAATGTTGCATTTCTTGTCACCGAGTCTCATGCTTCCGGGACACCCTGAACCCACAATGACAATCGTAAGGGACCAGCAGCACACATTACTTATTTCCGCATGCCTTGTAACGATGGGAATCTTGGCTATTACCCACCGCGGGATTAGAATCTTAACAACACGAACGCAACTAAACGACTCTGCCTCAGGGGGGATTGTGTACTCGCACCAAGGCCCAGAAGTCTGGGTTTGGAGGAATCAAAGGAAGAACACACCCTGGATGCACAAGAGGGGGAAATGGTATTGGAGAGAGGCGATGGACGGGGGAAGCCTCTTCTATGTCAATAGCGCTGCAGGGAGGACCTCCCTCCGCAGGAATTTTGCGGGGAGGAACAGCAACTGTGTTTTTGTTCCGGTCGGCATGCTGCGGAAAGTCAGGAAAGAGCTCGAAGATAGGGACAAGAACAGGAAGTCTCGCAGAGGAGGGGAAGATCAACCCTCCACCCCCCCCCTTAGCGGTGGGGGGGGTGAAAAGCGCCCCCCCCCCAAGGAACCAGACACGGGGCGCGAACCCCCAAGAGGAGGGGGGCCTCTACACGGTGGAGGGACGTATATCAGATGTGCAACTCAGCCGGTACCTTCACACAATTGACCCGGCTCCGCCGGAGGAGATGAACCAGCACAAATTCCTCTCCAAACTTCTGGCCAGGGATGGAATCGATGGCCTGCTCGCGAACGGGAGGTTCGCGTACCAGCCGCTGTGTGACGGAGAGCACTGGAGGGCCCTCTTCTTCGACCAACAGGCCGGGGAAGGGGGGGGCACCCACGTGCACCTCTTTGACTCCTACGGACCCAACCCACGGGAAGGAGCGAGGGGGCATGCTGAGCTGCTGGACGCCACCCGAAAGTGGGCAGAGAGAAGGACAAGGCAGGGGGTCCCTACCGAAATCACGTGCACCAAACTCCGTACTCAGTACGATGACTTTCAGTGTGGGGTCTGGGTCGCGGTGATGGCGGCAGCATGGTGTGACTGGACGAAATCCCCAGAGAAGTCAACCTGGCCAAGGGCGGCGCACAGAGCCGCTGGGGGCACTGGGAAAACGACAAACAATAGGGTGGCAAAACAACACAGAATTGTCATGCAAATCGCCACCAAGCAGGAGGAACACGCGGAAGGCCAGGCCGGCACCCGGAGCGGGAGCAGTAGAGTACCCGGCAGAAGGGCAGTGCTCAGGCCACTACAACAAGTGACGGGAAGTGGACAGGCGCCAGTCAGCAGAAGAGACAGCATAGGGCAGGCGCAAAGACCGTACTTGGCAGCTGGGGCAATAGTACACGAGAGTCTAAAAATGAACCAAATCACCACAGCGAAAGAGAATCAAACACCCCCACCGGATGTTGGGGAGGAAGGCAGGCTGTCCCTAATGACCTGGAATATCAGAGGAAGCGACCACGCGTACTATGACCTCGCCAGGAGTTGCGAGGGGCACCAGCCAGACGTGCTGGTTCTCACCGAAACAAAGGCGGCGGGCCCTATGGGCCCAAAGAAACTCCAAGGGTTGGGGTACAGCGCCTGGCACTCAGCACCGTGCCATGGTGTCCAGAGGAGGGGAGCGGATGGCACTTCGTACAGAGGGGGGGTGGTCCTCGCCCTCAGACGCCCTTACGACAGGACGGACGTGCGCGCCAACCGCGAGGTTCCCAGATGCGCGAAAGGGTATCTGCAGCACGTGGTTATCACGCTACCGAGCGGCATAAAGGTGCACGTGCTCGGTGTCTACAACCCCCCCCACCCTGAAGAAGAGGTGGTCAGGACGTGTATCCGAGAATACATAGCCCGGGAGGCTGCAGTGGCTTCCAGGAAGGGGGAGCACATGGTAGTGGGGGGAGACTTCAATGTCGCGGAGACCCCCCGGGAGCAAGATGGGAAGGAACAGCGTGCATGGAGAGCGATGTCTGAACGGGCAGGCCTTGCGGAGATCAGCTGCCCGCAAGGGCCCACGTTTGGGGACCACAAAATCGATGGGTGGCTGGCGTCAGAGGAACTTCAGCAGATCGCTGACGTACGGCACCCGATCGACACTAGGGCACACAGACACTGCAGCGACCACCAAGCGGCAGTAGCGGCGGTGCCGCTGTGGAGGCTGCACACGACCACACCGGCTGTGGAAGAGCAGGCGAAACCCGACCCGGTCACGAAATATCAATTCCCAATCTCCAAAGCCTTACAACGCACGATGACGGCGGCAATAGATTCGGCGCTCCAACCGAGTCTCAGGGAGGATGAATTCAAGACAGTGATCGAAAACGCGGTCGACGCGGCGGAAAGGGGGAGCCCGGACGCCAGGGAAAGAATTGATGAGGCCGGGAAGGCGATTGACGGGGTCCTTCAGCAAGCCATGCAGGCCGTGGAGATCCCCCTGGAAACCGTCAGGTGCAGGCCCAAGGTCACCAGGGACCCCAACACAGGGGTCAGATTACCGAAAGCTAAATTCAGGAAGCGTGACAAAGCGCTGAAAGCGGCGGCAGTCCTACAGGAGATGCTAGCGATAGAAAGGGCGACCGGAGAGGCCCCCAGCGCGGCACTGCTGGAAGAGGCCATGGCGGAACAACAAGACACGGCGCAGGGCCTACCCGACACATGTGCGGAACCGGAAGACCCCCACTGGTGGGCGGAGTCTGAGATGCACAGGTTCAGACAGGAAGCTAAATCTGTTATCAAAGACCACAAAGCCGAAACCTGGGAGACATTTGTGCTGAAATCTGTATAGGCAGCCCTGACTGGGAGTCCCGGTGCAGGCCCCTATGACAGATTCCTAGGACCAACACTGGACTACTGACTGATCTGTAGGTTCGTACTGTGACACACGCTGTGTCACAGGTAGGCTAGACACCGAGACCGTCCGAGACCGTTCCGGGTATATCTAGCTTAGGGTTTATTTATCTTATACAGTTTATCCACACGAGTACGGGACTTTCTGATATCTAGTGTACTTGGATATTCCGGTAGGTCGTGGCCCCATCCACGTTTTCATTCCACTTGCTATCTTGGCCATGATTGGCTAAGCAGCCGCTTGAAGAGGTGGTGCGCACTTGCGCGTTTGGGTGCGACTAGGATTCGGACATGATTTTACGGTAGACGTCTTTTGCGGCTGCGAGTCATGGGCACCGCGCGTTGCTATTGCTCGGTTGTGGCAATGTTCATTTACGTTGTTTTACCTGCCCTGATCCCGCTGGTTTACGTATTTTGGGCTGGTGCTCCGGACGCCTTCGACCACATCGACATTTGCAAGTGCCCCACGCTCTTTTCGCCGCTCCGCACGTTCTGCCGTTACGTCATCCCTCCATTTCCGCCACAACACCCAAACGTGCTACCGCGCATCATCTTTTCTCTGGCTTTCAGAAGAATGGCGACATCTACACGAGCTCGTAAACGCCTATTGAAGGACTCCGACTTGGACGCCTCTATACGGCTTATAGATGCGGTTCGGGACACCCCAACCGCTAGCACCCCGCCTGTGGTGCCCCCTAATCCTTCCAGCAACTCCGACGCCGCTGTCGCGTTGCGGAAGCATCTCGTTGACCAACACGCTGCGGTCGACGTGGTCTACAGGGGGAGACTGCATCGGGCTTGGGCCAAGGGTATCCGCGAGGATATCCTTGCTTGGTTCCAAGAAACATCATTATCGTGGTACCGACGACACCGACCGCCTCTCCGAGTTGGTGGTGCAGCTTCGGACCGAGTTTGAGTCCGCTGGGCTGGACTTGACCCCCTTTGGCCTCGACGACCCCACCTCTTTGGTTATCGAGAAAGTTAATGGGCTGCTCTATGACGTCTTGGCCCTCGTCGTGGAGCGCAACTCTGTGGCCGACACCTGGCTTCGGGGTACGGACTCTTCGGCTGACCGAGATGGACGTCGTGCCCTCATCGACATCATCAAGGGGAGCGTGCCGACGGTCCTTCGCGAGAGCCACCAGCAGGAGCATGCAGCGCTTCGTTATCCCGCAGGCGTTGACCCGCAGCCGATCTTGGCTCGTGAGCAACGTCTGGTGCGGGATAACCGCGCTCCTGACTGGCAGCCCACCGACGAGACCCGTAAGTTGTCCCTCTACAACCGCCTCGACCCCGTGTTCTACGCGGCGGTGAAGGTGCGGTACCCGCTTGCGGGTGACCTTAGCGGGGTCACTCTCCGCTCGCTCCAGGCGCTCGTCGTGGCCATCTTTCAGGCCTGGGCGCAGTCGGATGATGGGGCGGCAGTGCGTGAGAAGCAGACGCTGGGGGCGGGCGGTAAGCCCTCCGCCCTTATCACGTCTTCTGAGTACGCGGTCCTTCTCGACGAAATCGCCGCCTTGAAGGCGCTTGTGCAGGGCAATCGTGCGGGCGCGGCTCAGCGACAGCAGCAGCCGCAGCCGCGCGGTAAGCAGCATCCGCGAGGCCATCGAGTGGGTGTGCACCCGGCACCGTCTGTGGGGTTCGACAGGGACAGCATGAAGGCCAAGCCCCTTTGCCACCGTTGCCGCAAGGCGGGCAAAGGGGACGCCTATCACGCGTACCGCGACTGCCCTCTTGGTGGGCGCCAGCATTCGTCGGCCACGGCAGCGGCCTTCTGCATTCCTATTGAGGAGGAGGATGCGGAGGGTCTTCACACCCTGGCACTTGTGCAGGTTTTCCAGGAGGCTGCGGATGATGGACCGGAGGCCTTCGCCCGTGCGGCTTCGGCTTATGGTCCCCCCGCTGTGCTTTCCGCGGGCGGGGTTGGCGGCATCGACGTGTCGGCCTACGGATTCAGCGTACCGCCTCCGCCTTCTGGCGGGACCGACGACGAGGACATCTTGCGGCGGCTTGATGCCCTCACCTCTGAGGTTCAGGCCGCCCAAGAGCAGGTACATTACACTCACGCATCCTTTGTTCCTGGGAGTGCGGTTGAGGAGCATGCATCGGCTCTGGTGTGTGGCCCTGCCGCTGCGGCGGGGATCACACCGGAGGGGCAGGTTCCGGCAGGTGGTGCGGCGGCATCGGCATCCGCCGTGCCGGCCCCTGCTATGCCTGTTTCGCAGGTAGAGGATGTACAGCCCGCGCCAGTTCAATCGGCGCGGGTGACCACCACGGAGGCGACGCACGGTGAATTCGGAGGCTTCGTGCAGACGGTGAATCACGCCGCTGTCCACCCGTCTGACCTGACAGGCTACGACACCGACGACTACGAGGACTTTGCCGACGGCAGCTTCCGGCTGAAGCCGCGGGGCTCGCCTCCGTCGGCCAATCATGTTTCCGGGCCACCCGTGGGCGAGCAGAGGACCTACGGTTGTGGGAAGCCGCCATGGGGCTTCCCTGCCACGGTTGGTCCGTGGGGCATTCCTTTCCTCCTTTCCCTCGTTCTTTGCATCTCGATCATGGGAGTGGCAGCCGTGCCCGACGCTCGGTCGGCTACGGAGATGCCTTCGCCTGGTGGTGATCTCGATTGGGAGGCTCCGTCATTTTTCTCTACGAATGATTTTCTTGATCCGGTGATGACGGCTCAGGGTCTCCTATTGCCTGACGATGTGCCACAGCTTCAGCCGCCCGAGCCTCCTGACACTTTGAGCTTTTTAGCATTTCAGGATTTGGCTCAAGCGGATTTGGGTATTGACATGGCATTCTACTACGGCATGGCCTTACATGAGGGCGGTCCTCTTGATGCGGAGCACTACTACGGTGCTGGTTACTTTACTTCCTACTATGGGATGGACTTCCGTGAGGCCACCGCTGACTACTTTGGTACTGTCGATTGACTTCTTGCTCACTCTGGAGGCACACCGACATGGTGGTGTGCAGAACTCCTGTGACCTCAAAGACTTCTTCAATCTGGTTTATGGTTTTGCTTTGACACCTTTGAAATCTTCAATTTGACTTGCTGGCACAGAGCCTTTCAGTAGTTTAGCAGGACCTTAATTGCCTGTGAGTTTCTGCTCTTGTGCTAGCTAGAGGGTTCTAATTTGTGTATCAGAATTGCACAGTTAGATTAGCAGTTAGGCCTTGTCACCCTGGCTCCTGCCCTAACACTTAACAGCCTTACATTTTCTGACTCTCCTAGCCAGTCACCACCCACAGTGCTGGGGTGGTGTGCTGAAATCTGTATAGGCAGCCCTGACTGGGAGTCCCGGTGCAGGCCCCTATGACAGATCCCTAGGACCAACACTGGACTACTGACTGATCTGTAGGTTCGTACTGTGACACACGCTGTGTCACAGGTAGGCTAGACACCGAGACCGTCCGAGACCGTTCCGGGTATATCTAGCTTAGGGTTTATTTATCTTATACAGTTTATCCACACGAGTACGGGACTTTCTGATATCTAGTGTACTTGGATATTCCGGTAATTTGTCCAAAAATTCCGCAGCAACTATTATCGAATGAAAAAATCAGCCCACAGGTTCGTCTTTCGAGACCGCAATGCACTCCCGAAAGGAAGAACCTTGGGGATATGGGACAGAAACCGCAAAATGGCAGTCGGGGCGGTGGCCACTGCGGAGGCCTTCTCGGGGCACATGGCCCACTCGGACCCGTACTGTTTCGAACACCCCAGGACGGACCGACTGGACGAAGAGATGCCATGGCTG
Organism: Cymbomonas tetramitiformis; assembly: GCA_001247695.2. Classification (NCBI taxonomy): domain Eukaryota; kingdom Viridiplantae; phylum Chlorophyta; class Pyramimonadophyceae; order Pyramimonadales; family Pyramimonadaceae; genus Cymbomonas; species Cymbomonas tetramitiformis. The sequence continues at coordinate 8,107 of LGRX02033372.1, forward strand.
GCGGCAGAAGCCCCGGATAGAATGAAGCCGGGGCAAAGACCGAGGAAAACGGAGCTTGGGAGCAGACTCACTATTGAGCTCTACAGACAAATTGTCAAACGGCTCCCCAACGGAAAGGCGGCCGGCCCGGATGCGGTACCAAACGAAATCCTCAAGGCCATGCCGGAGGAATTCCACGAAGTTCTCTTCTCACTCATGAGGGCGATGTGGAAAGCGGGGATAACCCCAGGCACGTGGAAGCTTGGCACCTTTATATACCTACATAAGAAGGGGGACACCTCTGTGTTTTCCAATTACAGGCCCATAGGGCTTCTCCGCACAATTCTCAAGCTTTACACGTCGATGGTCACGGAAGTTCTATCCACGTTCTGCGAGGTAAACAGTATCCACAGCCAAGAGCAAATGGGTTCTAGGAAACACAGAAGCACGATCAACCAGCTCCTACGGCTGCAACATGTTATCGAGGACAGCAAGCTGTCCCGCAGCCAACTGCATGTTCTCTACGTGGACTTCGAGAACGCCTACGGGTCGGTGGAGCATGACAGACTCCAGCACACCATGAAGTACCTGGGGATCCCGGAGGACGCGGTCAAAGTGGTGGCAGACCTCTACGGGGGGGAGGCCCACAGGTCACCTTTTAGGATGGCCTCGAAGATAGAGCACCACAGCTCGGAACCCCTTATGGTCAAAAGGGGACTAGTGCAGGGAGACTCGCTGAGCCCCCTGCTCTTTATTCTCTACTTGGAACCCCTCCTACGCTGGCTCAAGGCGGGCAACAAGGGGTATCTGCACCGCCTCACGGATTCGGACAAACAAATTCGCACTTCCTCGGCGGCATATGTTGACGACCTTGCCCTAGTCGCAGAGTCGGCGACGCAGCTGGCGGTGCAGGTCAGGAAGCTGGAGCTCTACTCCAACTGGAGTGGACTTCGAATCAACAAGGCTAAATGCGGAATTACGGGAACGGACGAAAAGGGATCCCCGATCCTTGAGGAGACATACGAGGATGTCACCATGCACACCCCCGGTGTAGGCAGGCATGGATTCCCGTACCTCCACCCGGATGACCCATACAAGTACCTTGGAATGCAGGTCGCCCTCTCGGGAGACTGGACGGTCCAGAAGCAAGCCTCCTTTCTGCAGGCAAGGGAAAGGATACAGGCGCTCCTCCACTCCCCTTTAACGAGCGGGCAGCAGGAGGAAGTCCTTCGCTCTGCAGTTATAGGACAGCTTAGGTATGCCCTCCCCTTAGGGATTTTTTCTACCAAGGAAATCGAGGACCTCGACGCGATTATCGGCGGGGCGTACAAGCTCCTTAATGGACTGCCAAGAGGCACCGCTAACTGCTACACGGCACTCCCGAAAACCTCCTACGGGCTTGGACACACGCCGCTGCTGGCCACGTACGCACAAAGTGTGGCGAGCGCCCTGCAGATGGCCACCGCCACCAGGGAGGACCTTCGAGAAAGGCCGAGGGAGGTGTTCAGAGAAAATGTGGCCTTTCACGTCAAACAGACCTCTCAACTCAGCGCCACCACGAGGGGGCTGGTCAGGTACCACTACAACCGCAGACAGGGACAGGTGGACGGCACAGTCAGAACTGGGGAACTCGACAGGTGCTGCACAGCCCGGCAACTTGCGGTGCTACGTGAGCACCAAGTCTTACTCACAGGATCTGGACCGCTACTGGCGGACCTGATCAACACCCAGCACAGGGTTATCTCCAAGTTAGCGAATGCGGTTCGGAAGCCCTTCCCGAGTGCACTCGAAGGCAGACACAGAACGGTCGTGAACAAGGACACGGGGGAAGAGAGCATGAAGATTTACTCAGTCAAGGACCAAGAGGAGATCCCGCTTAGTCTAACCACGCTGCTGCCCCTGCTCCCTTTCGTGGAGGAGGGATTCTATGTGGCGCAGGGGGGCACCCGTGCGTGCAGCCTCAGAGAAGCAAAAGCGAAAGTCCCTGCCAGGTTTCAAGGGCGCATGCGAACCTTCATGCTCATGCTATACCCATATATATGCGAAGCGCTTGCTGACAAGCCCAACGATGCGCAATTCTGGGACAACCCGAGGAACCTTGCCCTCAAACCTCAGTTTATACCTTCCCAGGAGGCACACAACGCTCTGGGATTCCAAAGAATGGCAGAACCCCAGGCCGTCAACGGGGAAGAACCAACCACTTGGGAAGCGGGCTTCCACCTCACTCAATCCAAATGGGGCCCGCGATCGCTGTGGCACGCGGGAAGAAGAGGACCCCCCACGACCTCCATGCAAGCCAGAAACGCCTTAAAACAATTGGCGACAGGCTATTGCGCCAAGGATGAAGAAGACCACGAGGACGCCTTTAAATGCCACGATATTGGAGTCAGACCCACCCTGCTAGAGGACCCGGGGGGAAGGGTCATGGTAATGGACTCCGTGGGTGTAAGACCCAAGGCGGAAAAAACCCTCTCAGACCTGCGACACGCAGCCAGAGCCGGAGCAAGACTCACCGAGAAGGAGGCGATGGACTGCAGGAGGGCAATGCGGGGAAACCGCACTGAAGGGTCCCATGACAGCCTCCTGAAGGGGGGAGGAAGAAGCGGACCTGCACCCCGGAGGGAGGGCCCCCCCAGGCACAGGACGGAAGGAGTCTTCTCGGACACCAGGGGCAGGGAGGCGTGGCTCAGCTCCATACAAGTGGAAACCCACAGCCTCTGTACAACGGACGTGGCCACGGTGTCGATGCACCAGACGAAACTCGCGGATGCCCTCAACGGAATCACGTTCGAGCAGTCTGACCAATACGACGCGCAGATGCGCAACACGATGGAAACGGTTCGGGACGGGGGATTTTCCTTCGTCCTGACTTGCGACGGCAGCCACTGGAACGTGCTCCTCTTCGGGAGAAATGAGGACACCAGTGTCTCAGTCTACCTCTATGACCCGATGGGGGGGGAGGACGCGCGCCTACTGACGGCACTGAGACAATGGGCAGGACCGCAGGGATGGCCGCCGGTCAACATAACGGCTTCCAGCATGGGGGTCACACACCAGCGGGACGGGTACCAATGTGGAGTCTGGGTGTGCTACATGATTGACAAGTGGCAGGAATGGAATAGGTCCACCACGGGAGCGACATGGGAGTCCTGGATCGGGCTGCATGGGCCCCCAGAGGGCGGAGAGGCGACGACCTCCAGGAGGTACCGGGAGGCCATGAGAGGCCCAATCATGGCGCGCATAGGAGAGTTGGAACAACGGGAACGCCACCACGTGTTCCACGGGGAGGGAGAGACTCATGACCCAATCTCCTTCGAGGAGGGGGATGACGAAATCCAAGAAGAGGCCGGCGCAGGACAAATGCAAGTCGAGAAGAGCCCGACCAGGCAGACCCAGACAGACACGATGCCAAAGATCCCCGGGCACGCCCAGGAACTCCCGAAGGTCGGAGCGAAAAGGACCAGGCAGACCCTACGAAGCCCCCAGGCCACGGCGGAGAGGGAGGAGATCAGACCCAGGCCGAACCCTCCCGCACAGGCACTTCAGGGGGAAACAAGCCCCTGCCCGATCGCAAAGGTTAGCCTGGACGACGGCAGAGGCACGAAGTGGAAAGGGACCAAGGCGCAAATCATGATGCTGAGGACATGGGTCCTCGCTCAAGTAGCCAAAGGGGATGTCAGGACGGGGGAGCTGTTCCGGCATGCAGCCAAAATCGGATTCTCAAGAGATGCGGTTAGGCTGATGACCACGCACCTCATAAGCAGCGAACAGGCCGTATGGGCAACGCACCCCCCTGTCAACGACTACCGGAGCAGAAACAAGTGGTGGAGGATCGACACCATGGAGCTCTCGGTAGGCACTGGCCCAACGGCTGCCAATGATCCGGAAGTGCTCGAAGAAACGGAGGAGGAACCCCAGGCCGTTGAGGCGTCCGAGAGCACCACAATCCTGGCGGTTAGGACGCACTGGGGAAGCAGGGAATACCTGCTCGGGCCGATTCGCCCGCAAGGGGAGGCATGGGTTGAAGAGGACACCCTGCTGACAGGAGGAATTGCGGGGATGAACCCGAGCCAGGCCGAGCGAGAGACCGACATGTTCCACAACAAGGAGCGGGAAGATCAGCAGGCTCGGAGCCCTACAGAAAGAGAACCACTGTCAGGGACTCCCACGAGGCATGCCCACTACTGGCCGGGGGTCACCAAGCTCAACATCGACACCGAACCCTTTAACCCAGACTGGGACGCAACACCCTCAGGCAAGTGCACGCTCACGACGGAGACAGGCAGGCACCACGTGTTCGCACACGACGAGCGGGGCAAGATGGTGGGTGCCCTCAAAGAGGAGGTACTCGACAGGCTCTACGACAGATATGTGGCCGCGACGGGCACGAACAGCGCAGATCAGACCCACACAAGGGCGGGGGAGGAGCGACGGCGGTCCTTCGAGGAGCGGGAGCCACAGCTGGGCACGGTCCACGGGTTCGCCACAGAAGTGGTCCTCCTGCTCAAAAGATATTCCTGCGAGGAGGAAGAGGAAGTCAAGAAAACTGCACTGCAGAATCACTGGACGCTCCCTCCGGAAATTATGCAGGCGCTCCAGGAGGCCTTCGGAATCCAGGCGGAGGTATTCGCGTCGCCGCTCAACGTACACAGCCACACGGCGACATACTGCTCCAAGTTCGACAGGGACAAGATTTTTGGATCCAAAGGGTCTGCATGGGACACTCACTGGGGAGAGCTGGGCGCCTTCGAGTTCAATCCGGAGTACACAGCGGCAGACCTGGACAAAGCGCTTCAGGAGGCTCTGATGTCCACCATGGCGAAAACCCCGGTACTGGGGGTAGGAATTTACCCGGCCTGGACGAGAACACCAGCCAAGGCATACTGCAGGAGATATGGAGATACTAGGATACATGAATTTGGGGTAATCCCAAGAAAAAGCTTTACGTTCCTTCCCCCAGACCACTGGGGAGGCACCACAGTATCAGGTGTCACGAAGAAGGACTACAGCAACTGGGGAGTTAGGATCCTAGTTGTTGCCAACGCAGAGGGATGGCAAAAATTCTGCCCGGACCCAGAAGGGGCAGCGGAACTCGTCGGGAAAGCCCTGCAGCGCAGTACGTACTGCACGGTCCGTAAATACCACACGCTTCGGAATCTCAGGCCGGCCAACCCGAGGGTCCACACCTCGGAGGCCGTGTCCGACATGGCAGCGGTTAAGAACGCGATGGAGAACGCTAGTCAATACGACATGATCTTCGACCCCCACCCGATGAGAAAATGGGAAATACCGAGCATGTCGCGCAGACAGGGATGGGGGAACGAAGGGGGCGAGGTCCCCAAGGAAGACCGCACCCCGGAGGCAGCGAGGGCCATGAGACAAACATGGCGCGACAGAGGACTCACCGAGGTCACGATCACGGAGTACCATGCGGCGAACACTGCATGGCCTCTGGACAAGATCAAAGAGGACTCGAGGGCCAGATGGCTAAAGGCCATGGAACGCACTCCCATGCTCTTCAGTAGACAAGACAGGGACAGGGGACACACGGAAGTGAGGGAGCGGTTCCCCACGTGTCCCATTAAGCACAAAGCCAGACTTTCCAGAACCCTAGGGAAAATCAACAAAGCCTGGGACGCGACCTCGTTCCTCTATACGGATGGGTCGCGACTGGACCCAGAGGAAGAAGGGGGGTTGCATAGAGTGGGGGCGGCCTACTGGGACCCCAGAGGGGATGAAAGCCCCAGAACCTGGAGAGGTACGTGGTCGACGGGTGGACACCTCACCATCAACAGAGCGGAACTCCTGGCGATCCACGCGGCACTTAGAGCCAGGGAACGCACAACACCAAGCGAGATAGCAATCTGCACGGACAGCCTCTGCAGTATGTACCAAATTCTCAACATGCTGTCCAGACCCCACACGATGGAATGACATAGACACAGGGATTTGCTTGAGGATATACTCTCCCTGGTCGAACAGCATAACAGCAAGGGAACAGAGGTCTCACTCAGGAAAGTCAAAAGCCACACGGGGGTGAAGGGCAACGACAAGGCAGATGAGGCGGCCAAACAGGCAGCAGAAAACATGGAGGGAACCACCCAAATTGAACCATGGGACAACAGGACCATGTACACGCTCACGGCCAATGCCCGAGATGGTGAATCGATGAGGCCCCTACAAGGGGAGGGGGCGGTGGAAAGGTATGTGGCAGAAAGGATTGCCCTAAAAGCGACACAGCACAAGTCGGTGAGGAAATGGCTACAACCCCCGAGCAGCCCATGGGAAGAATGGGGGACACCCGGCAGGGGAAATCGGGAAGGAGCTCTCTCGGTAGAGGGCTCTATAACGGCGAACCCCACGACCGGCGCCCCCGGGCCGGCCCAAGACCCCGACCGGGGCCAACAGGACGCGGAAATGGAGACACCAGGGGAGACTCTCCAGGAACTGATGCTCCTGGAGGAATTGCAGCACGCTCCCTGGAGCCAGGGCGGCCCGCCGATGCAACGGGAGCCGGGCGACCAGGAGCAGGTACACCCGCGGGATCAAGTGACCACTCAGGACGAGTGGGACCTACTCTGGGAATTCGATGAGGCGCGGGGGTCGCCTCTAGACATGGGCGAGGAGGAGGCCATGATCTCGCCAGACAGGGAGATGATGCAGGCGATAGAGGAGGCAGAATGTGCGGACCCAATGGACGGACTGTGCCGCTCGATGATGGGGATGGACCTGGGAGAGTCGGAACTCCAAAACCTGACGGACGTCCCACAACAAGCGATTGACGCCTACCAGGAGACAGCCCCAGCAAGAAGAAGAAAGAGGAACAGGGACCGGGAGGCCACGCACCGGGGAAACGGAGACAGGGCCGCCACAAGCCACGCCGACGCTGCCGCGGTCGAGGCACACATGGGAAGAAGAGTGGAGGAGCCCCCGCGGGAAATTCTCCAAGACAAGTCGATACCAGGAATATCCAATCACTTCTGGAAGGTCACTCCACCGACATTCAGGTCCCTGATCCTAAGATGCCGGTTTGGGGTCCTCATGACGGCTGCCAGAAAGCACCTCATATGGCCGGGCAAATACCCGGACCCGGACTGCGCCCTCTGCGGGAAAAGGGACACCCCGGCACACAGGCTGGCGGGATGCAAAGACGAGACCAGCATGAACATGGCCACAGCCAGGCACAACGAAGTGGCAAGGACCCTTTATGAAGCAATCAGGAAGGGTCGAACGGGTGCCAGTCCGATCTGGATCGCGCACCACGCTGGACTCGACGGGACTAACAGATGCACGCGCCCGATACCAGACTTCATACTCAAAAGGGGTCAGTGCCGTAGGGACGGAAGGGACCACCCGGGGGCGAAGGACCCCCCAGACGACATACCACACTTCGTGGATATTGTCATGATCAAGGGTGCAGAGGACGTCAGGGACGCCCCCCCAGGCAGGCCGGAGAACACCCGCAAGGAGGATGTGGGGGAAATCCACCTCATAGAGGTGGCCTTCACGTGGGACACGCGCTGGTATGCGTCCCTTCACGACAAGCTCAACAAGTATGAGCCCCTTATGGAGCTACTCAGATCCAAAGGCTATAAAGTATTCTTTCACCCGATGGTTTTCGGAACCACGGGGTCAGTATATGAACACAACGCAAGGGCTCTCACGCAACACCTCGGCTTCAACAAGAAGGAAGCGGAGGCCCTCCTCAAGAAAATCAGTAGCATCGCGGTGGAATGGGCTGCCAAGATGTTGATTTCACACAGCAGGTCGGAGAAGGAGAAGGCTCTGAAAAACAGTAAGAAGCCGCCTTGATTGTGCATGTGACTAGGGGCAGGCGTAACAGCTGTGCACCTTCAAATATCACGCTTCCAGTAGGAAGAGTCACATTTTTTCTTTTTCTTTTTCTAGCACACCAACAAAAACGAACAAAAGGGACAACGAGGAGGCCAAAGGGTCCCTGGAGGCACTAAGACAATGGGGTGGGAACATGCCAAAAACGGAGAACCTAAACATTGAGGAAATGCGAGGAGCACAACCACAAACTGTGAACTTCCTAACATGGAACCTACAGGGTGCCCGGCACTCACTATACGAACTGGAGGAACAAATGAATAAATGGGAGATAGATATAGCAATAGTCACGGAAACTAAGACTGCAAACGAGGAAATAAAAAGGCACTTCAGAAACAAGAAACAGTCAAACATATGCACGAGTATACCGAAGAAGGAAGGAGAGGAAGATAAGAACAACTACACGGCAGGCCTGGCCATAATACTCACAGGGGAGTATGCCAAACCACATAACTACACCGAGGTGCCAGTACCACACCTACAAGGAGTACTCACACACACACTGCTCCACTTCCCGGGGGAAAAATATTTACACCTGATAGGGGTATACTACCCGGTGGAAGGGAAGGATGTGACAGAAGAGGCAAGACAAGGGGAACTCGACAGAGAGGCAGCCAGGAGCGGCATACGGGAGTATGTGCGGATGGTGACCTCGGCCAGCGAAAATGCGACAGGGCAAACAGTACTAGTTTGTGGGGACCTGAATGCCTCCACGGGAACACCGAAAAACAGCAGGGACAAAGAATGGAACAACACTATGGAAGCCACGGGTCTGCAAGATGTGGGAGGTACCAGAGAAACAACCCTAACATGGCATAAACGAAGGAACATAGACAGAATGCTGGCGAGCAAAGCAGAGCTTCAATACTACACGCAACCGACGGAGGGCGAACTTACTGAGCTACACACGAGTGACCACAAAATGGTCTGCACGACACAATTGGACCTAAAGGCCTGGGGGACACATAGGCCAACGGCACAACAGTCGAAACATGCGAAAACAGACAGACTGAAACTCCCGCTAACAGAAGCAGAGGGGAACACCCTCAGGCAAACACTGGACGCCGCATATACAAAAGAATTACAAGAGGAAATGCAGGAGGCAATAAACGGAATAAAAACAGCAAACAGCACAAGGCACAGAAAAAGGGCAATAGACTACGCGGGAGAAGTGGTTGCAAAAATAATGGGGGAAGCAAGAGACAGGGCAATGATGGATGTCAACCTACCGAAACAAGCGGCGGCACCAGAACAACAACATGGACTACACCTCCCGAAAACTCTACGCAAGGAAAGGGACGCCCACCTGAAAGAAAGAAACAGATGCCGTGAGAATATAGCATTATGGAAGAAAGACATTGAAACACGAGAACAAGCAGCTGAGGAAGTACGAACGGAAGGTTACGACAACCGAACGAGTGAAATGAGGGAATGGGAGCAATGGGAACGGGAGCAGAAAAAACTTGCAACAAAAGAGGCAAGAAAGTGCATTAAAGAGCACGAAGCAAACCGAAAACAGAAGACAAGAATGAAAATGAGAGAAAGATACTGGGGCAATATAAAGCACTACCATAAACTGATTTACAAAAAAGAGATAGAAAATGGAGCAGCACCGGCTGCAGCGATACAAGCAATAGAAACAACACAAGGGGAACTAGTAGTAGGGCACCAAAAAGTAGCACAGGCAATGGGTGAACACATTGCGAGGTCGGAGCCATACAAAATGAGGGAACCAGAGAAAGGACTTAAAAGTACGCCACCTTGGCTTGATGAGAAGTACAAGGACTACATGAAGGAGAACCAATGCACAAGGCCGGACCAAACAAAGGTAAACTTAAGGATGGACAAAGAAGCCTACCGGCAAGCGGTGAAGAAAATGAAAACCAACAAAGCGGCTGGGCCCATGGGGATACAAAATGAAATATTGAAACAGATGCCGGACAGATTCCATGACCAACTGTGTGAACTCATGGGGCTAATGTGGGAACACAGACACACCCCCCTACCATGGAAAAAAGGCTACTTCTGCTTCCACCACAAACAGGGCGAGGTAACGAAGCAGCGAAACTACAGACCTATAGCTCTACTGGATTGCCTGTTCAAATTATATACCACAGTACTAACGAAAATGCTGGCTGACTTCTGTGAAATAAACGGCATGCTCTCGGAAGCACAGGAGGGCTCAAGGGAAAACCACAACACAATGAAGCAACTCACCAGGGTAACTAATGCTATTGAAGACGCCAACCTCTCCAAAAGAAACCTACATGCGACCTATGTGGATTTTGAAAATGCGTATGGGTCAGTTGACCACAAAATACTTATTATGACACTAAAACACCTAGGGGTGCCACCACAACTCACTGAAGCCGTTAGGGATATACTGGGAGAAACAGAGGAGGACTCCATGCAAATGAGAGCAAAGGTAGGGGACCAGGTCTCGGAAGAAGTACCAATAAGAAGGGGTATTCTGCAAGGGGACAGCATGAGCCCATTACTATTTATACTATACCTGGAGCCTCTCCTACGATGGCTAGAGGTAGGGGACCACGGTTACGAGCACAAGTATGCGACCGACAAGGGACTCAGAGGGGAGCTGAGAACCTCCTCGGGAGCGTTTGTGGACGACCTAATCATACTAACAAAACTGATGACAGGGATGGAGCAACAACTGGAGAAACTCTCGGCATTCGGAGAATGGAGTGGACTCAGAATAAACGAGGATAAAACAAAGATAACAGGGGTAGAACATGGCAACAAAAATGTAAAAGAAGGTAGACACCAAGGGGTGAAATGCGGAAGTCGAACATTGAAGGTCCTCAAAGCTGGAGATACCTATAAATACCTAGGGGTCCTTCTCAATATGCTGGGGACGTGGAAAGCAGAAAAAAGAAAGTCAATGCAGGAGCTCAAGCGAAGAATAGACGCACTACTGGCCACCCCCCTCACGCAAAGACAAAAAGAGTACTCCCTGAAGTCAGCCATACTAGGAAAATTCAAATACGGGCTCCACCTCGGAATATACACACAGGGTGAAATACAGAAGGCTGAAAACCAGCTGGGGGCCGCGATGAAAAGAATATACGGACTTCCGGCGAACGGCACTCCTAATGAACTAAACACGGAGGAGAAAGAGGAATATGGACTGGGACTCCAGTCCTTACAGGCAATATATGCACAGGAGGTCTACACGGGATTGGCAGGGGCCGTTCAGAGTGAGGAAGACAAGGGTGTCCAAATGGGATATGGCAAAAGGGAGAGAAACCTCCTAACCAGACAAAGAATGTCGCAAGTCAGCAGGTCCACAGCCGGGCTACTGGAAAAACATTTCGAGGAAAGAGGACACAGCAGCGCAAGAAGCAAGCTAAAGATGGGACTACAAACACAAACAAACACGCTAAGGAAAATGAACGCTCTGAACGAATATGGAATACACGTAAAAGGGGTAGGGAGCCATATGCAGGAACTAGCTAAAGAAACACTGCCTATAATGAGACAGCTGGGGAAGGCAAAAAGGGTATGCACACACGCGGAAATGGAGGGCACCACCAGAGCAACCAAGCACTCCAGGCAAATGGACAAAGAATACAGAGACCCACAGCTGCAGCCTGCGTATACAGGCTCTGAAAAAATGGGGGCAGTAAAAGTAATACGGGAAACGAAAACTCAGCAAGCTACTAAGCAAATAAATTTCACCAAAATGCTCACACTATTCAGAAATTACCCGGACCTCAAAAACCTAACCACAGCAGATGGAAAAAGTGCTATACCAATAAAAACACTAAAGGCAACAGGTGGAAGAAAACACGACAACAAGACGGCAACAAAGATAGCACAAGGCATGATGCACCTATACCCATACATTTGTGAGGCACAGCCCAACGACATTAAGAAACCAGGGGACCACTGGGACCATGTGTGGAACAGAAGGTTGAAACCGGAATACGTACAGGAACGGAAAACAGGAGAACTAGAAAGGTACACCAAAAGTACGGCAAGCATGGAAAACATAAGCGACTGGCCGGCGCAAATAAAGGCGCTACATGAGGCTGGAAATAGCCTGAAGGACATACTGCAACTGCTGGCCATGTACCCACTAGCCAACCAAACAAAACACTTCGAACAGGCAGACGTGGAATGGACGGAACAGGAGAAGGAAACTCTGGGCATAGAAACCAACCAGGAGAAGGAGGAAGATGATGTGATGACCGCGAGAAACCCACGGGGAAGAATAAAGAGGAAGACAGAGCAACGAGACAGAGGCCAGTGGTCAACACAAGATGACCAAGTGGACACGCTAGAACAAGAGGGAACATACACGCCCGCCAGAATACTGGCGAGTAGACAGTACCTACAAAACTACACCGATGTGACCTCGAAAGTAACACAGTACGAGGTACGGTGGACCAACAGCGAAGGGAGGGAACAAACGACGTGGAGCACAGAAGAAACAGTAAGAACACACCTGCTCAAACACAACCTCTCCTCAGACCACGGATGGCAGCACCTTGTGGAGGAATGGGAAAATGACAAAAAAGATAAAAGGGCCAAACGTGAACCTGTCGACGAAATACTGGCAGGGCAGCCAAACGGTGAACAGAGATACTGGAAACATGTAACACACCTGGAAATATGCACAAGGGAAACGAACCCGGACCAGGACATTAGGCACACAGGAACAAAAGACAGGCAACTACGCGTGGAAGGTGACACCACCTACTGCTACGAGCCGGATGGGGGCCTTATAGGCACACTAAGCACAGCAAAAGTTAGAGAACTGTACGACAGATACGCCGAGGCGGTGGGGGACAGCACGGCACAAAGGCCAACAGAAAAACAACTGGCCAAAAGGCTGAAACTAAGTGTAGAACACAAAATACAGGTCAACACCTTCGAGGAGGAAATTGCACAATTACTGATAAGATACTCCAGCAAAGCGGAAATTAAACACAGAAAACGGAACCTCCAAAACCACTGGACCCTCCCCCCGGAAATGATGGAGGCGGTGCACACGGCCATGGGAGTCCATACAGAGGTGTTTGCCTCGCCACTCAATGTACACAAAAATACCAAAAAATACTACTCACAATACCCACGAGACTCGGTATTTGGGGCCATTGGCTCGGCATGGGAGGAGCAATGGGAAAAACTGGGGTCATACCAATTCAACCCAGAGTATACGGCAGGTGACCTCTACAAAGCGCTGAAAAAGGCAATTAACTCCACAAAAACAGCAGAACCCGTCCTAGGGGTAGGGATATACCCCACATATGCCAAAAGCCCGTACAGAAAACTGCTAAACAAGCACATGGGATACAGGGTACATGAGCTGCTTGAGATAAAGGAAGGGCAGTTCACCTTCCTGCCACCTGACCACTGGATGCAAGGAAACCTACAGAAACCCAAACAATGTAACTGGAACATGAGAATACTGATAGTAGCAAACGCGGCAGGATGGAGAAAATACTGCCCGGACGCACTTAAAACCCACGACATATTCAGCAAGGCCCTTCTCAAATGCCCGCAAAGCAAAGTTAGGACGATAGGCAGAGCATGCTACATGCACAGGCCTCTGACCCTTAAAGATGCAGACAGGCAACCTAGGTCAATTACTGAATGGGAGAGGGACTGCGTCATAGACCCAGCGCCATGGACAAACCATGAACTACCGGTGGTGCAAGCAATGCCAAATTGCCACCTGGAGAACCACACAGAGGAAATAATTGACCGCTGGATGGAAGACAGGGAAAAGGAAGGGGAGCACAGAGGAGGGTACAGGGGACCGAGGCCAACAACCATGGACGTGCTAAGAGCTAACACTACCTGGAGCAGAGAGGAAATAAACAGGGACGCACTAAAAAGATGGGCACTACAGTTTACGTGCCCAGACACAACAGAAGAAGACATAAACGGGGACCAATGGCTGCAATGGGAAAGGGGTGAAATAGAGAAAGCCGAACCACCGCCAGAAAGCCGGTGGGATAACTACGAAAAGGGATACCCAGAGCCTCATAGGAGGCATAACAAAAATGATATGGTCTACACAGATGGCAGCCAAAGAAAAGTCAAAAAGGAAAACGGGGAAGTAAAGGAAGTAACGGCAGCAGGAGTCTGGGACCCAAGAGGGGGACGGGAGACGAGCCATATGCAAAGGTGGACGGGAAGCTGCCAAACTGTTAACAGGGCGGAGCTCACTGCCATATATATGGCACTAACACTAGACTCAAACTCGGGAAAAGAAAAGGTCAGCATATGTACGGACAGTCTAACCTCGCTCTACCAAATACAAAACATGAAGAGAAGGCCCCACACCCTGGAAAGGCATGTTCACAGGGACATACTGTGGAAAATAATGAAGCAAATACAAATGTTAAACAGAGAGGGAACGAAGGTGGCCCTATACAAGGTTAAGGCACACGTCGGAATACATGGGAACGAAATGGCGGACGAGGTGGCGAAAAAGGCCTGCGAAGAAGGGGAATACGGACTTAACCACGACAACACGGATACAATAATGCTACTGGCAATAAGTGAGGACACAGGCAGACAACTGGAAGGGCACCAGGCAATACTCAATTATGTAACAAAAAAGATAAGGGAAGCGAAAATGACGGGGAAAACAAACATAATACAAAGGCTAAAAAGAAAACTAGAAACCGGGCCCGAAGAATGGGAGACCAAAAGACAACGCATTGAGAGGGTGGAGGCAGAGTATGCTCAGGAAAGTCGGGAGCTTACAGAAACAGAAACAATAGAAGCCTGGGCGGACTCCTGGACAAATGAACCAGAAGAGCAGCAAGAGGAAGAGGAACTAGAACTCCAGAGGATGGAACGACAAGAGGAGGAGGCACTAAGACAGGAGCAACAAGTACAAACAGCTCGACAAGCCAAACAAAAGAGGGGTTGCAGGCAAGAAAGCACACAAGAAGCAGAACTGAGTAAGAAAGAGGCAGGGGAGACAAGAACAATACGAAAGGAGGAGACATTAGGACAAGGAAAACTACAAAAACGAAGAAGAACCCGAAACCAGACAGAACCCGACCAACCAGCCCTAAGGGAAGTTGAAGGGCAAAGAGGAACTCAAGGAAAAGTCGCAAGAGGGCCAACGCAGGCACCAAAGCTACAGGAGGCACAGAACAAGGAAGTGGCAACACAAGAGGACACCGCAGCCGAGCTCAGCGAAATGGCCCAACAACAGGATGAAGCACAGGAAGAATGGAGAGCACTCCAAGAAATGGCACGGCAACAGGAAGCAGCACAGCAGGAAGCACACCAAGCGAGGGAATGGAGGAGGACCTCGATAGAAAAAATACAGACAGCAACAAGAGAAAAACCAGAAAAGTACATGCAACACCTGAAAGGCGACAAAGCCATGCATAAGCTCTCTAATGAATACTGGAAGAAAGGAACAGAATACCTGAACGAGCATGATGTGACAGTCCTGCTAAGATGCCGGGCAAACAAGCTACCGGCGGGACCGTACAAGAAGCAGCAAGGAGGGGGAAGGGCGCAAAAATGCAAGTGCTGCGGGATGCCCAGACAAGTAAACGCGGGAGGCTTCATACGCACAGCCCATGTGCTAGGAGGATGCACGGAAAGGGAAATAAGGAACATGATAATAAGCAGGTCGGATGAGACCACCAAAATGATAGCAAAAGCAATTAGCAAAGGAAGGAAAGGAGGATGTGTAATAAGAACACATGCGGGGAAAAAAGGGAAGGGAACGAACAACGGGAGACCAATAGAGGACTTCCTGCTCACAAGGGGGCAATGCAGACTGGACGGACGAAACACACCGGCACCAGAACACGGAAAGGACACCATACCACACTATGTAGACATAGTAATGCTCGAGGGAACTGAGAAAGGGAACGAGCAGCCTGGGTACACACACCAAAAGGCAATGGCGGAAGCGGGTCACATACACTTGATAGAAGTAACGTACACAGACGAAATGAGCTGGGAGGAAGCACTGAAGACAAAGTACACAAAATACACACCGCTGGTGAAGCTACTGGAACTATATGGGTACAAAGTGACGCTACATGTGATGGTATTTGGCAACACGGGAACGATATATGAGCACACAGAAAAAATACTGACCAAGCATTTAGGATTTGACAAACAGGAAGCACTACACCTACTCAGGAAAGTACATGACCTAGCTACTGGATATGCAGTAAGCCTCAACAGACTATATAGGAAAAAAGTAGACAAAGAACCAGACTAAGGAAAAAAGAAGTAAGAGTCAAGGGGACTCACAAAGCCCCACACCCCGTCCAAGGGTGTCTCTTTTTCTTTTTTTCTTTTCTTTACTTAATGTCTAAATTGCCTCCCGTTGCGATAGGTATTAGTGGTGACTTAATATAGTTATTCAACCACATGTTGTCCCGCGGTGAAAGAACTTGAATACGCTTTCTTCCCCTGCCGTCTTTGTCAACCACCAGTGTGGCTTCTTCAGTGCTTGTGGCACCCCCAATCCAGCCTTTTGGTGAGAAACCAAAACGACAAACCTTGTTAAATATCGATTTACTATACTTAAAGCACGTCTGCGTGCATCTGTGAATTTGATTTGCGAGTTGCAGGCGACGATACCACACCTGTACAAGTTTTTGTCCCTGAGTTAAGGCTTGTTCAGATGTTTTTTCTCCATCAGTTTACCATCCCAATTAGCGGAAGGTGTGAAATCTAACGGTTGGTCATTCATATGCAAACTGAATTCGGTTTTGCATGGATGATATCTATCTTTGAAATAGTTTCTTCCGGGTAGCCAGGACTCGTGAGTTTCCAGTGATATATCCCCATCAGGATTTCCATCGTTAATGGTAGTATCACGGTCCTCTGAATTTCTTGGCATCAACTTGCAGGTTGCTACCTCTTCTACACACCGCTTGACCTGTTCTTGTTTTTCTGGATCATGCGAAGACGCATAATGCTTTGTAATCCTATCTATGGTGTTGTTAATCCATAGTAAACTATGGCAATGGGGGGACCCTCGCATCTGAAACTCAATGCGCCTCCACCAATCGATCACCTTACTACCAAACGGCTGGGATTTTGAATTAATGATCAATTTTTTCCAAATACATTCTTGTTTTTTATGGAACAACCTACACGCGAGGACTGGATGATCTCTTAACATTGCTGTTCTTTCAGTCTGATCATATTCTTCAGCGATGTTTTCTGATTCAGTGATGTTCTCGTGATGGTTTTGTTGATCACGGGCTATTGTGGCGTAAAGTCTATTATGATATCTATCTGCCGGCGCAAATGTTAGGAAATAGCGTAGAGCACCATTAACTTGCATCATCTTGCTGCTTACCATTGAGAGGAGTTTGCGCCTTTCATGTTTAATAAATATTGATGTGCCCGGCAATGACCGACCATATGCCACTAACCGATTTAGAACACGGTCTAAATGTTGTTGAAATACGTTCTTTTTAGAAGTACCCTCTCGTGAAGTATCAGACTCTGTCCTAAGTGTATTCAGAGCGCCTATGATATCATCTACTGATATATTTTCTCCGTCTGTAGGGTTAGGCAAGTCTGTATCTAGATGTGATTTTGATGCTGTGGTTGTCACTCCACCTATCTTTCTACGCATAACATATGTGTAGAAGCAAAATATATAGTTGGCGCTTTTCTGGAATCTTCTATCACCACCTCTTTCCAAAGTCAATCTGACAAAATCATTACTGTCTAAACCGTGTGTGTCGCTAGGACCGCCGCACCCATACGGAAATAAGTTTGGAAAGCATTTTTCGTAAAAAAAGCAATCATTGTATGGATGGGCATATTCGAAGGTTGGGTCTGCTTTATGTATCACAGGCGTTGGTTTCTGGAGTACTACTTCTTTTAGATGGTCAAGTTCGTTTAATATGGGTGGGGGTGTCTGTAACAGAATATCCGGAAGATCGTTGGTATCATGGGCGGGATCTTTGTCGGCAGTGTCACTAGTTTCACGTATTAATTTGTCTTCTTCATCATTCATGTCGAATTGTGGTGCTAGTTTAGTTGTTTCCTCAGGGCCGTCCTTATCTTTTGTGAATACTGAAAAATCTATATTCAAGCTTCCATTCTCAACAGCACTCTTGTACAAGTGGTTGTGCTGAATCAACCATTCTAATGCGTGTTGCACGCGTAAAGGCCGGAAAGTATGATCTTTACTATTCTTATTAGTTTTATGTCGTAGTATGCAAATAGTGTCAACATCTGGCATGCGTGGCAAGCTCTTTGCCACTTTTGCCACGTCATTAACCACAGTATATCTCGCGCCACTCTTTGCCCCTCTGCACCCGTAAGATGGTAGTGTGGTTATGTTTAGTATGGGATTAAATAAGGCTATCATGGACAACTCAACCACGTTCAAATCGGTTAGCTCTTTTGGTATGTGTCCAGGGTGCAAGTAATTCAAGGCTGCCTGCTTAGGAATATACGATCTAATGACCTCATCATTCATATCATCATGGGAATTTTCATTTTCATGAAAATCTTCATCGCTTTCATGTTCGCCAGTATCGTAATCTTCCGTAAGTTCTGCACTTGTAGCTCGACTCAGTTGATGTCTAGACTTTCGCTTACCTCTGGAATGGACAGTAGGTGACTCTGATTCATCTTCTGAGCCAATCGCTTCCATGTCAAACATCTCTTCATGTTCATATTGTGGTAACTCAGCGTGTTTCATTTGATTGTAGCATCGTGTACACAAATGCGACCCGGTTATCAAAAATCCGCTCGCATTAAAACAACCCTCGTAAGCTTCCTTGTACAAACTTCTGTCACTAACCATTTCCTCAAGTTTTCTAATGAAATCATGTCTGGCATAATGCAATTCCGGAGCGGATTCTGCAACCTCTCTCTTTGAATGCATATCATCCATTCCCCCTTCATGTAAACATACACAACAAGTGAAAAAAACTGTTTGTTTGGTGTATTCGTCATGGTAATCTTTAGCATCCTTATTTTCTTTTGATACATCGTCAAAGGATTGGTCCAACGTCCGCCTTACCTTATATGCTCGCTTATTCTTGACAGAAATTTGTGTCAACAATTTGTTTTCTGTAGCTATCTTTAGCTCGGTAGCTCTCTTTAGCTCAGTAGCTCTCTTTTCTGCCTTCTCAGCTTCTCTATTAACTTCTCTACTAGCTCTCCGTAATTCTACCTTACGCTTCTTCATCTCCGGGGTTAGTGTACGTTTTTTCATGGTGGGAGTTAAACCACCCCCCAATAATTTGAATTGTCCTGGACGAAAGCTGATAGCCATGTTGGATGGGTAATCATCAGGGTGATGGTCCATGATTCGGAATGGAAAAGGTGTATGCGTGGGTGTCAATGTGGCAGGACTTCGGATTGCAATAGCTTTACTGGATGTGTTCTTATCAGGGTCTTGGCCAATGGTACTGGATGGGAGAGGTGTATGTGTGTGTTCCAATGTGACAGGACTGCAGATTGGAATAGTCCTCCTGAATGTGTATTCATCGGGGTGATTGTCAATCGTATTGGAATCGTATTTTCCTTGAACACCTTGTGTTTGATCTGACGGATGTATGTCTATGATGGGATCAATTCTGATTGATGCTTAATTCAGAATCATGGATGGGATCAATTCTGATTGATGTTAATTCAGAATCATGGATGGGATCAATTCTGATTGATGTTAATTCATAATCATTGATTATAGAATCGGTATTCTCCATAATGTCATGATATCGAGTAAGTGATTGGTTTGACCCAATTTCATTGCGTATAGGATCAATCCTAATGGACACCGACTTGCATGGATCAGTTTGATGAAGTGTGGCAATGCTTTCATACGAATCTGGTTCATATTCATGAAATGGAGGTGTGCCACATGGTTTGGTTGTAACTGAATCACTACATGCTGAAGGATTTGAATCTACATTGTGATTTCCTAGGTCACTTTTGTTAGTATCAGTGTTGCTGTCAACCTCCAACTTGCCGGGTGCATCTACATTAACATCGCCACCTGCTGAAGTGCTGCTACTGGAGCTGAATACCGTGGCCTTCATATCCCTAAACATGGGTGGTGAAGAAGCTAATGTACGTCTTCTACACTTCATATTTGAAAAGAAAAAGTAGGAGACAAGAGTCAACGGACAGCAGGTGTATGAAGGTGGTATGGCATCGAAATTATATAAAATGAGTGTAAGTGTAGGCCAACTTTGGCGTCTTCTTACATGTCTGATTCTTAATGGTTTGAATGTAGTAGTGTTTTCAAGCATTGAACTATTGATATATGCAAGATAATGAGATGTATATGCCATCCATTGTGGTATAAAAGGTAGAGGCAAGTGTAATGTTGGTAGTGAATTTATTAAGGGTTGAAAGAGAGTCACAAAAAGAGAATAATGACCTTCATGGGCTTGGCTTGTTTGCTGACCTATGTAAACAAAGGAATTCAAAGAACTCACACCATGTAATGAATTTATAAAACTATATTCTTTAGAATGATATATAGAATGTGATTGACATTGATCCCATGCATTTTCATCAGTAGCTGGGATATTAGCAGCAGTGAGCCAAATAAGAATTATTGGTAGAAATGTTCGAGATGACATTATGGGGTACATACCTTCTAATGTAGATTGATTTTTTCTTTTTGGCGATCGATGGAAATGTGGCCGATGTTATTGTAAATTTAGTCAGATAATAAGCAAGATGCCTGCATACAAGCACCCCGGCCACATCGAACCACTTTGACAAGTTGAGATTGTCGGCGACTGCTAGCACGAGGGTACGAGCTACAGCAAAGGTCAGCATTCTGTGGAGATAGATGCGCGCCGGCCTCAACCTTGGCCTCGTGTGGGAAGGTGCGCGCCGGCCAGAGCCCTTGCCTCGTGTGGGAGGGTGCGCGCCGGCCTCAGCCTTGGCCTTGTGTGTGATAATGCGCGCCGGCTTCAGCTCTGGCCTCGTATGGGAGGGTCGCGCCGGCGTCAGCGATCTTGTGCGGGATAACATGCCGGTCTTAGCCATCCCTCATCATTCGGGAGGGTGCCGCCGGCTTCAGCCCGGGCCTCGTGTAGGAGGGTGCGTGCCGACCTCATTCTTGCCTTGTTCTGGAGGGTGTGCATTGACCTATGTCCAGGCCTTGTGCGGGAGGATGGTGCTGGCCTCAACCCTGGCACCGGTCGGCGGGTGCGCGCCAGCCTAGCTATGCCCTGTTGGCGCACTATGTGTGTGTGTGTGTGTGCGTGTGTGCCAGCCTACAGCCGTGCATCCACCTTGTATATGGGTATTTTGGGGAGTAGGCTAGCAGCCTACTGGCTATTACCCTTCGGGTGGCTTAAGCCACCCTAAGGGATCTTGACATCATAGGTCTCCAAATTTTGAAAAGCGCCTTCGAGGAAGCCCCCGTGAGCTAATTGGCTTAAGGTGGCTTAAGCCATCTTAAGGAAAATTGGGAAATACCCACCCTACTTTAACCGAGATTTTGAGGGTCAAGATGAACTCAGATCAAACTTTTGATAAGACACTGCAGAAAGAGCAGCTCAAGATCTTGGCGACACAGGTCTTCAAATTTTGAAAGCACCGCCGAGGAAGCCCCAATGAGCTCTTCAAGTTAAGGTGGCTTAAGCCACCTTAAGCTGCGGGTAATAGGCACTATTCAACGATTTGGTGAGTATTCCATGAGGAATTCACACCGCCTCGTTGTCCCTCAACCTCTATTATGATGGTGATTTTTGCGTACACTCATCGGAATGTCGGTGGCTTTTCGCGTTGCGTGCTTGCGTCTGACCATGACCTTTGTGTATGTCTGACCTCTGCTGGTTGCAATGGATTGTCGTTTTGAACAATCTCCTTGTTTAATTGTTATTTGTTAAATATGCAATTTTAAGTAAGCCGGAATGCTTCCCCCCCCGCGGTGTGCCCCGCCCATTGAAGTAAAGATTTTTAAGATTGTGTATTAATCTAAGTATCCTCACTCTCACCAAACTGTGTCAAAACAAACAAATTCGCATCTGCATATATATCTGTCACACACAGTCAGAGGCAAATATACGTAAGCCCAGGTGGTGGCTCAATCTAGATCACAGCGTGCACCAATTCTGTGTACTAATTTTACGTCAGGCTCCGGTAATTTTGGCTCTGATGTCGTTGTCCCTTTCCGCAGCTTCGTCTGTAGCCCAACTCTAGTTCCACCTAACAGGTGGGCCAAGTCCCTAAATGCCGGAGCATAGAGGGTTGGCAAGGGCGCAGACAGAAGCGGCCGACAGGGACAACTTACATCATCGTCAGTTTTCTAATGAGAGCATCAATCTAATCTTGTAGGAAGAAAAGTAGGAAAATTCTATTGTTTCCTCCTTGTGACATGTTGCGAGTAAAGACTTTAGGTTTGGGAAAGAAGAGCCTGAAAGCAAAGAGATTGAGGAAAGTAATCTCGAACAGGCAGCCCTAACCACGCTCGCTCAACACACCGGGGCGAACAACAACACTACACCACACCACACCACACCACACCACACCACACCAAAAACAACAACACCACACCACACCATAGCGTGGGTGACGCTACCGCCTAAGCACGCGAGCCGCCGAAGGCTGGGCACGCTCGCCGCTCACCAGCACGGGGCGACGAGCAAGCAGCCCAAGCACGCTTCGCCGCTCACCACACCGGGCGACGAACAAGCAGCCCTAACCACGCTCGCCGCTCACCACACCGGGCGAACAACACCACACCACATCACACCAAAACAACAACAACACCACACCACACCATAGCGGGGGTGACGCTACCGCCTAAGCACGCTAGCCGCTGAAGCCTAAGCACGCTCGCCGCTCACCACACCGGGGGGACGAGCAAGCAGCCCTAAGCACGCTCGCCGCTCACCACACCGGGGCGACGAACAAGCAGCCCTAACCACGCTCGCCGCTCACCACACCGGGGCAAACAGCAACACCACACCACTCTCACCAAATTGTGTCAAAACAAACAAATTCGCATCTGCATATATATCTGTCACACACAGTCAGAGGCAAATATACGTAAGCCCAGGTGGTGGCTCAATCTAGATCACAGCGTGCACCAATTCTGTGTACTAATTTTACGTCAGGCTCCGGTAATTTTGGCTCTGATGTCGTTGTCCCTTTCCGCAGCTTCGTCTTAGCCCAACTCTAGTTCCACCTAACAGGTGGGCCAAGTCCCTAAATGCCGGAGCATAGAGGGTTGGCAAGGGCGCAGACAGAAGCGGCCGACAGGGACAACTTACATCATCGTCAGTTTTCTAATGAGAGCATCAATCTAATCTTGTAGGAAGAAAAGTAGGAAAATTCTATTGTTTCCTCCTTGTGACATGTTGCGAGTAAAGACTTTAGGTTTGGGAAAGAAGAGCCTGAAAGCAAAGAGATTGAGGAAAGTAATCTCGAACAGGCAGCCCTAACCACGCTCGCCGCTCACCACACCGGGGCGAACAACAACACCACACCACACCACACCACACCACACCACACCACACCACACCACACCACCACACCACACCACACCACACCACACCAAAACAACAACAACCACACCACACCATAGCGGGGGTGACGCTACCGCCTAAGCACGCTAGCCGCTGAAGCCTAAGCACGCTCGCCGCTCACCACACCGGGGGACGAGCAAGCAGCCCTAAGCACGCTCGCCGCTCACCACACCGGGGCGACGAACAAGCAGCCCTAACCACGCTCGCCGCTCACCACACCGGGGCGAACAACAACACCACACCACACCACACCACACCAAAACAACAACAACACCACACCACACCATAGCGGGGGTGACGCTACCGCCTAAGCACGCTAGCCGCTGAAGGCTAAGCACGCTCGCCGCTCACCACACCGGGGCGACGAGCAAGCAGCCCTAAGCACGCTCGCCGCTCACCACACCGGGGCGACGAACAAGCAGCCCTAACCACGCTCGCCGCTCACCACACCGGGGCGAACAACAACACCACACCACTCTCACCAAACTGTGTCAAAACAAACAAATTCGCATCTGCATATATATCTGTCACACACAGTCAGAGGCAAATATACGTAAGCCCAGGTGGTGGCTCAATCTAGATCACAGCGTGCACCAATTCTGTGTACTAATTTTACGTCAGGCTCCGGTAATTTTGGCTCTGATGTCGTTGTCCCTTTCCGCAGCTTCGTCTTAGCCCAACTCTAGTTCCACCTAACAGGTGGGCCAAGTCCCTAAATGCCGGAGCATAGAGGGTTGGCAAGGGCGCAGACAGAAGCGGCCGACAGGGACAACTTACATCATCGTCAGTTTTCTAATGAGAGCATCAATCTAATCTTGTAGGAAGAAAAGTAGGAAAATTCTATTGTTTCCTCCTTGTGACATGTTGCGAGTAAAGACTTTAGGTTTGGGAAAGAAGAGCCTGAAAGCAAAGAGATTGAGGAAAGTAATCTCGAACAGGCAGCCCTAACCACGCTCGCCGCTCACCACACCGGGGCTGCGCACCCTCGAGCTCAACCCACCCCCTATGCGTGTGCGCACCCTCCAGCTTAACCCACCCACTATGCGTGTGCGCGCCCCTCGAGCTCAACCCACCCCCTATGCGGGGCGCGACCTTCACCTCAACCCCCCTCCTATGCGTGTGCGCACCCTCCAGCTCAACCCACCCCCTATGCGTGTGCGCACCCTCGAGCTCAACTTCCCTCCTATGCGTGTGCGCACACTTCACCTAAACCACCCCCTATGCGTGTGCGCACCCTCCAGCTCAACCCAACTCCTATGCGTGTGCGCGCCCTCGAGCTCAACCCACCCCCTCTCATGGTACATTCGGCAGAAGGGGGTGAAGCTACCTTCACAGCTTTGCCATCAAGAAGACGTCTGAAGCTACGTCTATCGAGGTTCAGGGTCGAGACGGGTTCGAGGGCAACGACATAAGCAGCCGTTTCTGTGAGTGAAACAAGTCAAACCGTAAAAGTGTGGACCTGCAAAAAGTCTCTCAGGTGAGACAGAAATTCAACGACAATCGCCGACAATGGAAAGGCTGGGTACATACGCACAATCCTGAAAAATGGCTGCCCGAGAGTCTGACGACTACAAATGTGACCTGAGGAAACTGAAGTATATGCTGATGGGTTGGACGGCAGTGCAAAGGCATTTTGAGACCCCGCCGGGTCTCTCGAGGATACCACTTGAAACTTTCTCAAAGGGGTAGCGCGGCAACATCAGAAGCAGACGAGTCTGCTATGAGACGAGTCCGCTATGCCAACAAGCAGGGCAGAACACCCGAAGGCGCCTCCACCACGTAAAGCATATCATAATCAAAGCTTGGAGTCTTGTCGATCGTGCCACGAAGCATGCACAAGATAACAGGCCAAAATTCACACGTGCCAGCAGGTATGGAATCTCCCTTTTGTCCATAAGTTCCATGGCAGGCTCTGATCCTGAAGCCCTACGCCTCTAGCCAAACCATCCACCAGGTGATCCTAAAACACAGAGTGATGTGACGCGCACCAACAGAGGCCAGCACGAGCGGACGAAAAAGCACGCAAGCGCGGGGCAGGACTTTGGATTGATACCAGAGTCCGAGTGGCTCGAGGCACGCCCAGCGAGGCCACCATCAACCTGGTGGCTGAAATAAGCAGGCAAGAGTAGTGGGCAGCATAGCGTATGATGAATTGGCAAAGCGCACTGAGAGATGGGAGGAGCGCTATAAGGTCGAACTACCACAACAATCGCCGGTCGTGTAATCACACTGAGTAAGATGGTTCGAACCTCGAATTAAGAAAATATCAAAACAAACACGAACTGGTTATCCACAGATAAGCTCTCTTCTAGAAGATATCCAGCAAAGAACTCGGTTCCCTGCCAGCACGACCGAAGGGGAAGAGTTAGACGCACGCTTATACATCTGGCAGAAATAGGAAGGAAAGTGCAAGCGTCCTTTGTCGCACCCTCAGTGTACGTGATGCCGGCACGGAAAAGGGCCGCTCCAACGATCCAAAATATTAGTTCCTTAAATTTCTGGTCGTTTCCTTCCTGGAACAGCAAGTTTGGCTTTGTGAGACAGTCGATAAATGTTCTTTAACGCGTGCACATTTCGATTTCAACCAGCCACACAACCAGCCAGAACAAAGGCGCATTATGAGTGAAAGACAACTTATGCTTACATTGTCCTCATCTTTAACGAGTTCGCCGTCTCTCTTATTTTTTGCGGACTTTGGATTGGTACCAGAGTCACAGTGGCTCGAGGCACGCCCAGCGAGGCCAGCCCACCATCAACCTCGTGGCTGAAATAAGCAGGCAAGAGTAGTGGGCAGCATAGCGTATGATGAATTGGCAAAGCGCACTGAGAGATGGGAGGAGCGCTATAAGGTCGAACTACCACAACAATCGCCGGTCGTGTAATCATACTGAGTAAGAAGGTTCGAACCTCGAATTAAGAAAATATCAAAACAAACACGAACTGATTATCCACAGATAAACTCTCTTCTAGAAGATATCCAGCAAAGAACTCGGTTCCCTGCCAGCACGACCGAAGGGGAAGAGTTAGACGCACGCTTATACATCTGGCAGAAATATGAAGGAAAGTGCAAGCGTCCTTTGTCGCACCCTCAGTGTACGTAATGCCAGCACGGAAAAGGGCCGCTCCAACGATCCAAAACATTAGTTCCTTAAATTTCTGGTCGTTCCCTTCCTGGATCAGCAAGTTTGACTTTGTGAGACAGTCGATAAATGTTCTTAAACGCGTGCACAATTCGATTTCAACCAGCCACACAACCAGCCAGAACAAAGGTGAAAAATGAGTGAAGGACAACTTATGCTTACATTGTCCTCATCTTTAACGAGTTCGCCGCCTCTCGTATTTCTTGCGCGTACTAGACAGGTTTTCCGTGAAAGCTCCCCTTGTTAAATCTGTGGTAACGATGTTGCTGAACCATGAGCTTGCGCAAACCGATTGCCACTCCTCACTTTCCCCGATCTGGATAACGCAACTTTCGATTGCACTTTACATTACTTTGCTGGAAGTCTAGTGTGAGTTGTATCAGACCTCTTGCTGTGCGTCCCAAATAACTCCTGCGCGAGGGTGATCCTATTGAGATATAATATGCGTGGTATAGCAATTGCTCTGGATGTTATCGTTAACACTGCTAGACAGCCGCCATCGGCGAAATATATGATATTGCAACGGTAAAATCCGATTGCAGATCATCGATACAGTATATGCGCGGTTGCTCTTGAGACAATCGTTAATCGTAATTGTGATAATAACATTATAAAGTTAATGTCATTACGAAAATCGATTTCTCACTAAATTATCTTTAAGTTGCATATGAACCGGCACATATTATCAGGGTTCTTAAAAATTGTGCTTTACATTTCACATTACACATTAAACCAGGCTAAATAAAAAAACAAAAAAACAAAAATTTTGAACATTTACAATTATATAAAATATATTCAAAAGTGTTCACATGGCAAGTCTATGGCATGTTCACATGCCTAGTCTTATATCCTATATCTATTTCCCAGCTGCCTTGCTGCGCGTGGGCTTGCCCTTTGCCGCATTCTCCAATGAATTGACTGCTGCAGCCACAGCTGGTGCAGGTTCCGCTTGCGGTGCTGCAACTGCTGCTGTCGGAACGATGGGAGCTGCTGAGGCCCCAGCGCTAGGCGTTGCTGTGGCAGCAATGCCAGTAATAAAGAGAGACACCGGTGTCACCGAGGGAGTCGATGAGGCAGATCTCGTTTTCTTGAAAGGCGGAGGAGTGTACTCCTCCGCCGCATCGGTGTCGTCCTCACCGAATACCTTGTAGTTGGAACGCCATGTTGGTGGCGCCCCAAACTCTACGGTGAAGTCATCTGGCAGCTTCTGCACCAAAGGCTGCATGAAGGCAGGCGACAGAATGGTGAGAGAAACCTGCGCAATGTTGCGGTTTCTCTCATATTCTGACGCCTGCTTGACAAGCACCGTCTCAGGGCTTATCAAGAGACGATAAGCACCTGAGGCGGAGTTGTACGCCATCTGCAAACAGCACCAGTGAACATTTGTCAGTAAAAACATTAATTATTCCACACCCGAAAGAATTCAAACTTGAAAAATCACAACAAAAAAAAAACTTACCAGCGATGTAAACAGGCCCGTATCCCATGCTACAGCTCCCATGGGGACACCGTCATACGACGTCAGGAAAATCGTGACCATGGTCTTAGGGGTCATACCCTTCGACCGCCCCTCAGTGGCATTGGTGGTTATGGCTACCAACACCTCTGTTTTCCCTAAGGAGGCAGCGGTTTCGCCATTCGCGACCTTCTCCATGAGGTCCATACCCGACATTTGCGTGAACAGTGCTTGAGACATAACGTGTGGTGTAAAGAGTAGTAACGGTTGGAAGGTAAGTTGTCAAAGTCGAATGAATGAGTTTTGAATCTTAACACTTGTGACGGCATATATATAGGCGATGGCGGTACTAGATACGGCGATTTTGGCACCATATTCATTTTGATTTTTAAAACAACATATTCATTGGGTAAAGTTTTGGTGCGAGCCAAGATTGGATAACAACTTTGGGAATTAGATTTGGCAACTATTTCCACCAACGGCGTCAATTTAAGGACCATGTGATAGACCATCACAATCATGGCGGCGATGTTGCCACCGCACATTAATTTTGTTTTTTTAGCATTTTCATTGGAGCGTAGTTTTGGTTAAAGTCGCGATTGGATTCACCTTTTAGATGAGATTGGGTAACGCATTTTCCACCAACGGTGTCAATTTAAGGACTATGTGATAGGCCCATTAATGATTTGCATGCCTCGAAAACCTACATGTTATTATTGTCCAAATTACAGGTGTCTTTCGGGCTGAGTAGATAGGGGGGGTAACCGGACCAGACCCCCCCCCCGCTCCTGAATTATACTATTAACGCAGTCATTCATGGTGACCTTACTCATTTCTACCGCACACTGGGTACGTTTTAATTTTTATTTACAATACACTCGGGCTTCAATTCATATAATATGGATACAGCATACAGTGACACAGTTCTCTATTTATGGTTTGTATTGAGTAGCAGCCGGCAGAAATGCTATAAAACGAATGATTAGGCTACTACTTTTATGTCCCGATCCGCCAACGATCGACCTTTGGTCTTAAAATATAAATATAGTGATTACTGTTTTTAACGATGCCACAATGCATCCATATAAATATGGACATCTAAATTGGGGCAGAAGCAAAGGATTTCTATGCCACGTGTATGGATAGCATTCACTGTTTCTGAATTCACGTTATATAAATCTCGATCCATTTTGTTGCGCAATATCTATTTATAAGATCGCTTCCGAGTAAGGGTTATTGACCGCACACTGTTCACTGGCCACAACGATTGTTCACTGTTCACGACACTTGAACGACTTGAGCGTAACGTTGCGTGCTTTTTGATATTAATCGAATAATCAATTTATTCCTGTTTATATTTTTCATTATCCACTGATGACCTGAATTATATTATTGACGCAGTGGGAAGTGATTTGTAAAATATGTGCCGTGTCACGTAGTCACATGGCTGACACAATGGCTTCAATTCATATAATATGGATACAGCATACGTAGTACAGCCTACGATTTGGGCGTCAAAAACGCAGTGTTAATTTCGCACTGTTAAAGGGCTGAATTTTCTGAATCCGTTCAAGCAATCCTGGTATTGCCATGAATGAGGACCTAATTTTTATTTACAATACGCTCGTACTTCAATTGATATAATATGGATACAGCATACGCTGTCGTGTACAGCCTACGATTTGGGCGTCAACTTGTTGCACTGTTAAAGGGGCTGAATTTTCTGAATCCGTTCAAGCAATCCTGGTATTGCCAAGAATGAGGACCTAATTTATATAGGTGGTACGTGAACGTACAGGTGGGGAAAAAATAAACCCCCCTGATCATCCATGGTCAATTATATCATCATCATGTGACGAAGAGTGAGAGACCGACAAATAGGGTGTGTGTCTCTCCCCTCCTCCCTTCTCCCTCCCCCCCTCCACCCCACCCCTCCCCCTCGCCCCTTTCCGTGTTCCAAAAAACACATACTTAACGTGCCCGTTTATTCGTCTCGGCATTGGTCTATCCATCTCTATCTTAGGGCTGGAGGCTCCGCCCGCCCCACCCCCCTCCTGAATTATATTATTAACGCAGTCATTTATGGGTGACCTTACTCATTTATACCGCACGCTGGGTACGTTTCAATTTTTATGCCAAATATTTCTAAAAATTATATATACAATAAACCAGGGCCCTTCACAGGTAGTACCTTTACCTTCAGGTACTTTGGGCCCTTGGAAGTTTGGGATCAGGTACAGGTACAGGTACTTTGGGGTCGGGAACAAGTAGGCACAGGTAAGGTACAGGTACTTGGGGGTGGTGCACAGGTAAGGTACCAGGTACTACCTTTGAATTTCAGGTACCTTGCAGGTACTTTTTAGTTTTTGCGCTATTAAGTGACCGCGGAGGTGTGCATACACGCCGTCGCTATGCGGGCACCACGCCGAGACGCGGAGACGCGGAGACGTACACATATCGATCGATACCCGCCGTGATAATATAAGATAATATACGTACATTCTACACAGCAGACCGATATATATTATTCAGATATTCATACCAGGTTGTGAGGTATTATTCCTAACAGGCTTATATATATTATTCACCGCTATTGAGCTATTCACAGTTTATTCAGTTATGTGATCTACCCGATATCGATCCGATTTGCTCCGTTAAGTTGACCACGCCAAGACGCGGAGACGCGGAGACGTACGCATATCGATCGATACCCGCCGTGATAATACAAGATAATATACGTACATTCTACACAGCAAACCGATATATATTATTCAGATATTCACACCAGGTTGTGAGGTATTATTCCTAATATAATAATAATAAAGTATTATACCCTTTGACAATTGACAGTTGCCACGCAGGCCGGTTTTTACGTTTTTGGGGTTTTTGCCAAGCAACCATGTAATCGAGTAATCGACTACTGTAATGCTTTCATGCCATAATTACATAAGTACCTGAATTGTACCTGATTTACAAAGGTAGTACCTGGCAAAATCCTAGCCCTCAGGTAAGGTACCAGGTACTTTCATTTCTGAAAATCGGGCACAGGTACAGGTACATCCAATCAGGTACAGGTACAGGTACAAGGTACTACCTTGTACCTGTACCTGGCAAAAGTACCCGAGTATTTTAGTACCTGTGAAGGGCCCTGCAATAAACTGGGGCTTCAAACCTTCAATTGATATAATATGCATACAACATACACTGTATCGTGTACAGCCTACGATATGGGCGTCAATTTTTGCACTGTTAACGCACTGAATTTCATCCGTCCTTGCAAGGATTTCTGGGAATTGTCAGAATGAAGACCAAATTTATATAGGGGGTACGTAAACGTACAGGTGGGGAAAAAATAATCCCCAATCTTCGTGAACGAACGTATAAACTAAAACTTTGAAAACAACCCAATAC
>LGRX02033373.1:0-65919 GCA_001247695.2 Cymbomonas tetramitiformis
TATCACTTCTCGATGCCTAGTAATAACTTCTAGATACTTCTCACAACTTGTAATAACTTCACCGTATCATTTGCATATCTCACGCGCCCACGAGACATGCATTTTCTGTTTTGCAGTCAGCTTACAGACGAAATTAGCTCCCCAACGCCCCGCGAATGTGACCCGATGTGAAATATCACTTCTCGATGCCTAATAATAACTTGTAGATACTTCTCACAACTTGTAATAACTTCACCGTATCATTTGCATATCTCACGCGCCCACGAGACATGCATTTTCTGTTTTGCAGTCAGTTTACAGACGAAATTAGCTCCCCAACGCCCCGCGAATGTGACCCGATGTGAAATATCACTTCTCGATGCCTAGTAATAACTTCTAGATACTTCTCACAACTTCTAATAACTTCCCCGTATCATTTGCACATCTCACGCGCCCGCAAGATATGCAATTTCTGCTTTGCAGCCATTTTACAGACGAAATTAGCTCTCCAGCACCCCGTGAATATGTCCCGATGTGAAATTTCGCTTCTCATTGCCTGCGGATGACCTCTAAATACTTATCACAACGTGTAATAACTTCCCCGTATCATTTGCATATCTCACGCGCCCGCAAGATATGCAATGTATGTACGGCAGCCCGTCCGCGACCTGTAAGCAGCCCTGTGGCCACTACAATTATCAAAATATAAAATATTGCCTCTAGATGATTTCTTTTAACCACTAAGTACTTCTTGAAACTTCTTGCGACTTCTAAATGTCATTTTCATCGATTATGCAATCCGGGCCCACCTAGCCGTGCTACGTGCCAGTGTCGGCCGGCGCTGTTTGCAAGGCGGTCCGGCGCTGATGCAGGGTAGATATCTTCCGCGGAGGTGACTCGGCCCGCATTGGGAATTTACTTCGGCCACATTTCGGCCCGTCTCGGCCCGAACCCAAAATTTTAATTTTAAGTACGACAATTTGTCAAAAATCGATAAAATTTTGGAAATTTATCGATTTTCCCCTCAATGCGACTCGGCCCATCCGCAACTTTTCCTTCGGCCCGCCTTCGGCCCGGGCCTCCGTGACACGGCCCCGGGCCGGCCAATCCCAGGAAGATATCTTCCCTGCGCTGATGTCGGGATGTCGGAAGATGTCGGATAGATGTCGGATAGAGTCGCAGGGCGCGAAGCGAACCAGAGAAAAAAAACAAGCCAACACTGAAGGTGCGCGGGCTATAACCTCATAGAACAGGGGATATATATATATATATATACTGTCACTGTGATACGGAAAAGGCAGGCGTGTCAAGGCTGATAGAGTCTAAAGTCGGATAAAACAAATCGTGTTAAGCAGGCTTTAGGGTTCGGGAGCCCGCGACACGCAGTGACGCGGACAACACTGCAAGTGACAACCAGGCGAGGGGTGACAGAAGGGTGCACCACTGCTCCCCCCCTAGGGGGGGAAAGTTGGCATCCCCGTGATTTCGATGAACCAATCAGAACCGCCTTCAGAAGCGAGAACGTTCCGATGGCACGAGTAATCGTTCATGATCATGCAGTTTTCCGTGATTTCAATGAGATTCCGTCTGGACAACCAAATCGAATCGAAAGTGCAAAAAGCTGCAATATGCAACGTTAATAGTGTAAAAGAAAATCTGGGGCGACGAAAAGGGGACACCTTAACACTGTACCGAAACGTCTAGTCTAGGGGTCAAAATAGAGGTAGAAATCACTAAAAATGGCAATCTTCCCCTCTATGGTAAACTTATCGCGGCTTCCAAAAAACTTGAAATGGAATGCATTTGACCCCAAAATACGGGCTGCTAACTTAACACAATATATGTACCTTATAGTAAGCCCAGCACGGTCCGAAATATATTTTAAATGGAAATAAAAATAGATAAAGACATAAGTGGCAGCATAATTATGACATATTACATAATGCGACACCTCTTGAGATGTGAGGAAAATATTATTAAAACACGAGCGGAACTGCAAACAACCACTTACGGGCCCACTATCATGCTTCTTCATTTAATGGCGGGACTCAGCAAAATGAAGTTGAACCCTAAACAATATTTCCCGGGACCTAGAGTCATAATACACCTAGCCCACAAGAGACCTAAGGCCTGCAAAAGGATAAGCAAGAGCGCCTTGAAATACATGATTCAAAACCCCAAAATGGCATGGCTTTGGGAGAGGACACGGACCCAAAATACAAAGAAATCTAAAATGAAATCACCTCTAAGAATAATGAAACATAAAACCCACCGCAAGAAGGATAACGATACCAAACAACATAATATGCCTGAACCTGAGCAGATGTTAAGCGGTGGAGCAAGCACCGAAGATAATGCAGTAGATGAAACTAAAATGGCCACGGAATCACTCTTTTCAGAAAAGGGGTGGTTAAATGCAACTCATGTTGGTGATGCAATGAAAATACGGGACCCGAGTACCATAGCCCCTATGGACCTTACAGACATGATGCTAAAGATGACAGCGGAGGACCAAAAACTCACACAACTCATTAATAGCAGACTCAAGAAATATGGCCACACACAAATAGGCGTGTGTGACAATATACATTGGCGTCTCATAATGATCCGCTTATCATCATCTGGGAAAATAGAAGCTTACATATATGACCCCTTTGGAGATAAAGCCGAAAGAGAAACCATTAATATGATTGAGGTAGCACTCAAAACCTGGCTGAAAAATCTCACAGCCATTACAGAATATAAGGAATCCACAATCACCATTAGCAAGGATACATTTCAAACAGATACATACAACTGTGGCACATGGGTAGCAAAAACCGCCTTCAGATGGGCCCAATGGAACAGAGGTTCGCACCAGACCTCATTTTTCGAGTACCTAAAATTTGATTTATGTAGTGGGGAATATGGCGACAAAACAATGCAAAAGGAAATACATAAATACCGATTAGAAATGAGGAAATAAATAGGGCTGCTGGCCAAGAATACCCGCAACACACTAGAGCTCAAACACGTGGAGCCCGCTGGAAACGGCGCTGCAATCAGCGGCCCAAATATGACTTCACCTTCTCACCATATCATCACACGTAGAGGTACCACACCTAAAAAGCAGATAGAAACTCTGATAGAAACTTTTAGACTGGAATGGAAGACACACACCACTAATGAAACAATTGTTTCAGAAGCCATCGAATCACATAGGAAATATCACCACACCCCGAACACGGATAACACCAACATTCAAATTCATCTTCTTGTGACCAATGACATATGGTCAACTGCAGTCCACATCATTCCAGAAAGAAAGATTATTTACTGTGATTTTGATATCTCTAACAATAAACACCAGAAAGACATTTTCACACTTCTCCCTCAAGACCTAAGCGTGCACCGCATAACCTTGAAACTGGGAGTACATTCGAACAACATGGGGGTTTTCAATTTTACACTAGCCCACAAAGCCTTTCACATCCTGCACAACACTAAAGCCATTTACAAATAAAGCCATTTCGACCATACGACAATCACTGAGAACTCACCTCCCGAAAATTGATGCACATCCAACAAAGCCAAATCTCGTAAACAAAGACTGTAAATCCACCCACACTGCTTATAATCACCTCATCACAGGCAAAGGAAAGCCTTCTTGCGGACTCCACGCATATGGATACCGCAGGAAACACTCTTATAAACAAAAGAGAATAATCCTTAAAACCAAATGCATCACAAACAAAATCTTTGATTGTGAGAATATTTATGACGCAGATGGCAGATGCATACTACAAAAAGCAAAACACAAAAGCGCCATGAAACAGTCAGAAGAATTAGCGACCGACTCACAAAACTACAACTAGCACAATACTCTAACAATTTGATTATAATGTGTATGAATATGAGAGGCCTCCGACACCACAAAGAAGATAAAGACAGTTTAATCAAATTAGAAACAATCTGCAATCTTTTAATTGACAGACGGGCTGATATAATATGTATATCAGAAACCAAGGTAAATACTGAAAACCTTGCATTAATTAAAACCCTAATGACACAAAAAGGAATCCAATTTCGCACTTCTCATGTAAATGAAAGAGCTTCCATTGGTTCTATGATTCTATGGAATCCGAAAAGTTTACCACTATCCACCTCGGTTACCACAATTGATGGAGATGCAAAGAGAGCAGTAATGACCAAATTTTCAGGAAATAACGGTTTTGAGCTCTACATAACCAGCGGTTATATGAATGATGCTACACTAGATAGTAGAGGAACAAGTGGAATTATATGACACACTCACTGACTGGGCAGGGAAGGCAGGAAATAATCCAAAAAAGGCCTACATAGAGATAGGTGACAAAAACTGTACCATTACCCCAAATCAGCGGGTGTCGGGTGGAAATTACATGTCATATCAAGAGCATGTCGAGAAGAATAAGCATCTTTTAACTTACTTCAACAATGACAGATGTCCTCTTAATGAACTGATAATGGACCGTAATCCAAACACGGAAATTTTCACACATGTTATATCCAAAAACTCAAAAGCAAAACTTACCCATATCATGGCCAACACAACTATGGCAGAATTGACAGTTAAAACTGGATGGACGGAGGAAAACCCTTATATCATCTCCGACCACGGGATAGTATGGGCTGAATTTAAGCTCCCTCAAAACGATACCAAACCGGAGATTTCTACAGATACAACTTTGCCAACACCTAGATTCAATGGTGCCAAGGAAACCACACATGATGAGTACCCAGGGTACCCAATCAGAATGACAAACAAAAATAAGGATACAAAAAGGAAAATAAACAAGAAAGATATTGTAGGACTCCTTGAAGCAAACGGATACAGCACAACTGAACTTGTGCACGCGTGCATCAATAAAAACAAAGCTAGAGCCGCTATCAGCACCATCAAGGGTGACACCACTGATCTCGATCTCAGACGGGATAATACAGACGGCAGCCCCATAACAGTGAACAAGCTCATAGCAAAAAATGAAGAGACAGACAACATAGAACAATGTCTAAAATGGCACAACAAACCCAAGGAATGGTGGATTCACCTTAATAGCCCATGGCATGCAGCTCACTTACTTTCTAGAGGAAAGGGGATGCCAGAAGGTGGTCTCAACTTAGGCCATAACGTCAAAGATAACATTTGGCATATAGGTTCGCCTCACCTACTAAATAGGAAAGATGTAAATGCCTATCTCAAACGACACCTTTCATTCAGCTCACTGGACGTTAAGAAAATCACGAAATCCAACACAGATAATCACATGACCAGCTGGGATATCTCTCTACAACCCCATATGCCTGCTAAATTCTGGAACTTGTACGGATCTGAGATGCATTCGGAAAAAATAGACTGCACAGCCCATTTATTCCAATACGCTACAGGCTGGGTGTCTTACACTGAAAGACTACATAGCACACTCGAAATGGAATATGGTTCGGAAGCAGCTAGAAACGGCGGCACTGGCCTCAAGGAAATGCACCCTGACGCGACATGGGATACCCTGCACAAATTGGCACATCAGGCGGCAAGTGACGCCTTTGGCACCAAGAATCAGAACAAAACTGGGAGGTACGAAAAACCATCAGCAGTATCTAATAACTATATATACAAATGGCTAAACACAGTACGCCGCACCATCAAATATTTGGACACAAGAACTCATGTTAGCAACATTCCAAAGCAAGCCAAAAAGGCTGCCCGCACACTACCGTTTGCCTCGCTCCAACCCAAACACAATGAAGCAGCAGCCACATGGAGATTACGATTGCATGAAAATTATGTAATAATCAGAAATGCTTTTCAAAAAAGCAGAGACACAGACATTGAACGACGCAAACTTCGAGAAAAGGAAGCCCTGCAGCATCTTTTCTCAACTAACCTTTCGAGGTTTCTAGACACAGTCATGGGAAAGATGAAACCTACTGAAAAAGGTGCAGCCGCAACCCCAGGTAGTGATGGAAAGATACCTGAGACAAAATCAGAAAGACTAAACACAACACTAGATGAATACGAAAATAAAAAATTATTTTCTACTAACCCGAATGAGCCAGATGAACTCCCACAGTGGCTCACTGACATTCTCAAGGATAGCCCTAAAATCCCCGATACGGCCGCCGCAAGACTATTGACAGAAATCACGCACAAAGAACTTCAACAAGCATACTCGGACTGTGGTATCTCTACAGCACCAGGACCCTCAGGGATGAGATACTCGCAGTGGATCAAGGGCCCAAAGAATTTTCAAGAAGTTACTGTCTCACTTTTTAACCACATTCTTATAACTGGGAGATTTCCTAAGAGTGCAAAATCTGGAGTCATCCTTCCAATCCCTAAAAACCCCTCTGCACCATGTACCATAGATAATTCCAGACCCCTCACAATGTTGGAAACGGGCCTTAAACTATTTAATACAATAATTGCTAACCGTCTCAAAACAATACTCAACACCCACCCCATTCTCTTTCCCATTCAAGATGCCTTTCTTCCGAATAAAAACATAGATGACTCACTCCAAATTTTGAATGAAGTAATTTCGGATGCCAATAGATACGACAAATGGCTACTATCCGACAGTCCTTCCCCAAGGACTAAATTGAAAACTAGTCCTTGGGGAAGGACTAGCGCCGTCGATTTTTTTGGGACGACCTAGCCAATGCCAGTGATCCTATGGCTCGGTTTGTGTCATCAATGTGACCTAAACTAAGTCCCTCAATGCCCCATTGGCCACGGGATGGCGCATGTTGTTGTCGGTGGACGCCCATGTGGCATGCACCCTACTATTTCCATGAAATCCATTCAAATCGCCAAGCTGATTTCAGTACCTGATTTTCATGATTTTTTTGGGAGATCTCTAGGTGCCAGATAGGTGCCGCAAGTGGTAATATTGCACAAGTATAGCCTATCCCAATGATAGGTGGGCGTGGCGGTGAGTTGGGATTATGCCATTGGTCGCTATATGGCTACTGCTCGGTGGTACTTGTCATATTTATATCAGCGGAACTGCTTAAGTATGGGGCCACATTGCCCAAATTGCAGCTTTGCATGGCCCATATCATGTGGTCTATGAGACATATTACCAATAGTGAGCATAGTGATGCATAAATATGACTTCAAACTATACCTCGGTATTTTTTTTGGGAATTTTCCAACCATTAGGGTGCGTGTTATTGAATATTTTGCTCGAATTTTGGGTCGAAAAATGTCATAATTCAGCATTTTCGTCTTAGTGGTGGTGTTTACCATGCGTTGAGAGCATAATATATCGTCGTTATAAGCCATTTACGGTTATGAACCCTTACATTGGGTCATAAATTCGATATGTGGGTGGTGGTACACCACCCCCTATCCATCTAAGGGGCCATTAGGGGCCACACCGCCACTAGTCCTTCCCCAAGGACTAGCCAAATGAATTAAATTTAGAGCATGACATAGCCCTAAACCGCGGCTAGATTACGGGTACCCAAACTTTGAAATTCAACTTCCCACAAAGATAGGCACTTAGGTTGTGTCCCAAAGGATTTTTTGAAGCATGGTGTTGGGTCTAGGGCCCAATAATCCGGCCGTAATGTACATTTCCGCCTAGTCCTTGGGTAAGGACTAGTGGCCCGGATAGTAGCCACAAAGACCTCCACGTAGTTTACCTGGACCTCAAACAAGCATTTGACAGAGCTGAATTCTGGATGAGCAATTTAGCGCTCAGAAAGTTAGGACTCCCATCACAAATAATTAACATCATCTCAGACATCACCAATGATGCCTCTAGAATGGTACTTACCGAAGAAGGCCTCACAGATGAATGGTCCCTCGAATGTATGTGGAGTTCCACAGGGAGAAGTTTTGAGCCCACTAAGGTTTGTAGCTATTATTATGGATATTCTGGCAATTTGGTTAGCAAAAAGAGCAAACGGTGCAAACCCGACAGGAATCACATATGGATATGAACTGAACTCGGAACGCCATAGACCAGACAAGCCAGGAAATAATGTGATTCCTCCCTCCCAAAACCTATTAGAAAAGGACACCCCTTTAAATATCTTTGCACGGTTCTTCTGTGATGACATCATGCTCGTGGGGAAAACTAAAGACGAAGTTCAAGACATGCTAGGTATAGTTAATGAATCTATGAGCTTCATCGGTATTCCCATCAATGTTAAAAAATCCAAATACTCTTACAGAAAGCGCATCAAACCCCAGGGCAAAATGATAACACGATATGACCTGTCCGATGATTTACTCATCTCTGGGGGTCATCTGGAGCCCAATACCAATGACTCAAGTCCTTCCATTGATGCGAAATGGATACCTCCTGAGTCACCAGATTTTCTCGATTTCTCTAACGGCAAAGAGGTAAACAGATACCTCGGAGTATGGTTTGCATTAAATGGGGAATGAGACAAACAGGCGGAAATCCTTATCGACAGACTTAAATCTACTCTAACATCCATCCAACTGCAACACATGACTCTACACCAGCTAAGATATGTTATAAATGCGGTTGTAGTTCCGAGAATGGCGTACCCTCTTAAAGTTACCTCAGCAATTGCCAACTCCTCAAAGAATGTTGCAATTGAATTAGACAAAATGATAGCTTCGTTTATAATCAAATACCTGGGCTGCCCAGTTGACACTAATTGCGAGGGAGACAGATACGCTGTCCGGCTAAGCTTGCTAAGCATGAAACTGATAATCACATAAACAGTGTCTGGCCGGAGCTTTATGCTCTCGGAAACCCAGACAGTAACAATGACTGTACTACTGTACTGTACTACTGTACAGTACAGTGCTAGGATGTCACGGACACGAAACGGAAGCAGGGTCAGGCTAGGGGCTAGTCAGAGCCCATAATAACTAAGCCTAAACCCGAAGTCCAGCACACCACCCGTGGGTGTGACTACCTAGCAAGGCAGGTACAGTATATACAGCCACGAGACATAAACAAACACCTAACATTCACTTCGGTGGAAACCGATCACTTCTAGCTGGGTGCCGGGGTCTTGACCCGGTCATCCCACTACTGGGCTAAAGCTAATCAAGCTGCCAGGATAAATGCCAAGAAACTCAGCCACTTTGAGGCTGGTCAGCAGAGCTGAGTTCAGCGGTTGGGATGTAAACATAGAATAATCCCGAAGTGAATTGCAAGCTGTCTGTTGTAAATCGAGCACCACCAGACCCAAGTGGGTAAGGTGGATTCGTAGCCGAAAGCAAAGCAATTGAAGAAGTCAGACAAGCAGGATCCCACGGTGGTTTGAACTTTGAAGAAAGAGATGCAAGAACTCGATTGTCAGGTGGCCAATCACGGATGTCCAGAAAGCCAAGTGGCGGATCCGAAGCAAAGAGATCCCCAGTAGACCGATGGACGGTGACTCCGGGCTCAACCAGGCCCCTGTCACCACCGCCCACGGCAACCAGAGATGCCGTAGCACTGGCCAACAGAGAACAGCAGAGAACCGAAGACATTAATGCACACCGAAGAAAATTCGGCGGAGCCCGCGGACGGTACACCGGAGCTGCCGGTGGCGACGTCCCCCTGTCAGAGTCATGCTCAAGAGTGCCGAAGGAGTCAAAAGCCATTTGTTGCCCGCTGTCAGAGTCATCGTCAGAGCTTTGGTCGTTGTCAGAGCCTTCAGAGCCAATGTCAGAAGCCTCAATCGTCATGCCAGCAAACAGCGGAGCCGGTGCAGTGTCGCCAAGCTGGAGCGATGGGACAGAAATAGGCAAGCCGAGAGAGCCAGGCACAGCCACCGGTGGGTCATGAGCCGCAGGCACACCACCAGCCACGAGTGCAGAGTGATCCCGAACCGCAGGCGGTGGCGGAATCGAACCCCGTGCACCCGAGTGGAATGTGGCCAGAGGGAAGTGAGCCTCGCCGTCATCGTCAGCTGCCGCATCCTGAGCGGAAGCCGCCGCATCCTGAAAGTGCTTCAGAGATGTGGGCTCAGCCGGCACAAAGGAATGCGCCGACAACTCGCACACCTCTGGGCGACCCTCCATCGTGCAGAGCGACTCGAAGGCGTGCTCATCCCCCGCGTCATAGAAACGCTGGAAACGAACAGCCAAGCAGTCAGACTCGTAGTCTTCAACTGCACCACAATAGTGGGCAGAGTGAAGACCGCCGTTGGGGCATTCAGCATGCCAGTGCTTTCAAACCACTTTGTGCACACACCGCATTCTTGCAGTGGGGCACGAAGGCACCACTCTTCCTGTCAAACGAGACAGGAGGAGCGGTGCCAAGCGGCTTAACACCAGCACGATGATGCTTAGCAGCAGAGCGGGTAAGGTGCTTGCCCGCAGGCGGAGGCCCCTCCCGCTTCTGCCGCTTCAGGTCACGAATGTCCTGTTGCATGCGCTCCAGCTGCTTCTGCAGGCTGGACAACGCCGCAGCCAGGTCAGACGCGCCATCGCCGAATGACAGAGCCGAAACAGGAGTGTCAGAGACTTGCAGGCCGTGGCGGAATTGCTCCCGCACACGAGCCTGAATAGTTAAAAGAGACACGCTCTGCCGCTGGTCAGCTCGAGCCAAGGAATTAGCCAAGTCACGGTACAACGCCGAATTGCCGAGAGCCTTGAGAAACTGCCGCTTCACCGCGTCCTCTGGCAAGTTGTGGGAACGCTGAACGTCCCTCAACAGGCCATTGAACTCGCGGATGCCACGGTCAGGATCTTTGCTGCTGGGGATGCGGACCGCCAGCAGCAACTCAAAAGAGTCAAAGGGTTCCGAACGTTCCTGGAGCATGCGCACCACCTCAAGGGCAGCGCGCTTGCCATCTCCAGGAACGTCGGACCCAGAGGCCTCAAGCCAGTCACGGGCAGGCGAGCCAGAAATGTCAGAGCCGACAGCAGCAGTTCATTTGCCTCATGCCTAGCCTCCACAGTCATGTTGGCCAAGTCAAACAGGGGAGCAAACGCCTGTGACTGGAGCAGAAACTGCGCGCGAAGCTCATGCATAAGCTGTGAAAAAATGTCCACTGCGTCCGTCTCTGTACCAGCGAAGCGCTCTGATTTGTCTCCGAGAATTTTGGTGGCAACAATTTTGGCAACCCTTCTGTCGAAACTGTCTCGAGCCAGCTGTTGACACTTTTCAAGAATCTCTCTAGCAGCTGCGGTGGTCGGAGCCGGCAGCTGCGGTGTCTGCGGTGTTGCTGAGTGCTGTGCACCCACATCATCAAAAATCGTTTCCAATCTACGGACGCGAGAACGCGTCATTCTATTAGCTGTGGTAACCATGATAGAGAGACAGGGGAGAAGGTTGAGCTGAACAGGGGGGTGGTGAGAGAACGCTTACAGCGGCCAGATGCTCTGTAGAAGTCTCAGCTGAATGGATCGTGATTCACAGGTCGTAAGCGAAAGACGCAAGAGCGGCCAAAATAAGTCACGTGTGGAACGACCTCGCCGGAGCCAGCGGCGCACGAAACAAATCAACTCTCGCTGCGACGATGCTGCCGTAAAACAAAACAATCCGTCACCAACTGATCTCCTGCGCAGCGAAGGCGAGCACAATGCGTGCCGCCATCACTGCCAAGTCAAAGGCCATACCGCAAGCGTAATTCACCACCGCCCAAGTGGGCGCTCAACCCCTCCTACGTCCTACTTAGCCGA
Source organism: Cymbomonas tetramitiformis (assembly GCA_001247695.2). Taxonomy (NCBI): domain Eukaryota; kingdom Viridiplantae; phylum Chlorophyta; class Pyramimonadophyceae; order Pyramimonadales; family Pyramimonadaceae; genus Cymbomonas; species Cymbomonas tetramitiformis. The sequence goes on from LGRX02033373.1 coordinate 11,600, forward strand.
ACATGGCAACAGCAAGGCGCTGTGCCATCATCAGAATCACCGGAAAGCCGGTGCGGCCTATAACCTGCGAGGAAGACAGATACGCTGTCCGGCTAAGCTTGCTAAGCATGAAACTGATAATCACATAAACTTGTGTCTGGCCGGAGCTTTATGCTCTCGGAAACCCAGACAGTAACAATGACTGTACTACTGTACTGTACTACTGTACAGTACAGTGCTAGGATGTCACGGACACGAAACGGAAGCAGGGTCAGGCTAGGGGCTAGTCAGAGCCCATAATAACTAAGCCTAAACCCGAAGTCCAGCACTAATCACCAAATAATCTGGACAACAGTCTGCCAGGGCGGGTACGGTATTGATAGTGTCTTCGATATTGTAACCGCGTCGTGTATTACTGAAACTATGAACACCTTGTGTTCTGCAGATGAACACGAATATTGGCAACACAACCACACGGACCGTATCACTGACCCCCACCTTATCTCACTATACCGTAGAAACAGCAATCTATGGCTTAAAATAATAATTCAAAACATGAACAACGAAATGAGTAAAAATGCCATCTCGGGCTTCCCCTTATCACACTATGCAACCTACAGTCACACAAAAGACAAACGCGTTAACTGGTTCAGGCGTACAGGTCACATTATGGCAAAACTTGGATACGCTATTGACTCTAAAAATAATTACCCTGAAAATGAAGCGGGTGAAACCACATTAATCACCACCCTTCCCAGACAACTCTACATATCGAGGAATGTTACCTCCGCAATTCAAAAATATAACCTCAAGCACACAGGTTCCTTTCTGACTCTCTGCGGTGGAATGTTAAAAAACTGGCAAGAAAGCAAAGGCTTTTTCAGGCTGAACGGTAATAGACCCACTGGATGGCTAACCGAAATCGAAAAGGAAATGCTTCAAAACCCTGTAGATTTGGACCCATAGGCTAGATATGTAAAGAAACAATATAGAGACAACATAGTACCCCCGGACACGGGTGAGTTTTATTGGAAAGGAAATGGTGACCGAGATTCCATCTCTCTTATTCACATTACCAATATTGACTTAGAGGCGATGTCAATACAATATACAGAATACAGTAACAATGCCATAAACCCTAATGTCTTTGTCAGAATCGATGGAACCAACAGTTTTCAATACGACTTTGAATATAGCATCACCAATGACGGTTGCATCCTAATTCCAGCAGGTTCCATTTTCGAATATAATGACCATATGGACCCGCCCTCTTCTGTCCTTGCTAAAGTCAGTGATATTAACTCACACTATGATTACATCTCAGACAGACAGTATGAGACCATTATTGCCAGAATGAAAAACAAAACTGCGGAAGAAGAAAGTGAATATAGCTGCCCTAGCGACTCAGAAGAAGAATCTACCCCTCACGCCGAAAAGAGCAAACAAATGGAAGATTATGATATGGCAAGCGATGGTTCTCTATTTGCTGGTAAAAAATCAGCATGCAGTGGTGCAGCATATGCCATAAAAAACTTTGACAACGGAATGCCACTTGTTCGGAAGATGAATATCCCCCCCTCAAGAACTTTCGCCGCACCGGGGCTTCTTATCAAGGAAGATATCCAAAACCCGAGTAGCACATCTGCTGAAATTGCGGGACTGCGATTTCTACTCACAGAACAAAAAGAGAAACTCCTCAAATCCATGACTCCAATGGCACATGCCATTGACTCCATGGCCGCAATATCTGCTGTAACAAAGGATGGCAGATCCATGAGTGCTCGGGACAAACTACGTGAAGCTAATCGCAGAGATGTGCAGGCTGTTCGCCTACTGTTAGAAGAACTTGGCTTCTACAGTGAAGGAGACCACAGTAAAATCATCCTTAAATGGATCAGGGGTCACAATAATGACAAAGTCCATGACAGAGTGGACCGTACTGCTAAAAGAGCCTCATTCAGAGGGGGCTGTTTAGACATCTCCCGCTACGACCCTGCCGAGGAACTGCCCTTCTCGTTATTCTTTTTTGAGGTCCCTATTTTAGGCGATATCCGTAGTCACATTAGAAGAATTCAACGACTCTCACACTATCATAATTGGAGAACTCTACAGTCTCAAGGGAAGTACCTGAGAATGCTCAACGAGAATAACACCGCCCCCACTAAAGATATTTCCAAAATAACACCTAAAGCTTTCACCGCTTCTAGAAGCAGAGAACTCCTGGGTCTTCAAGCCTCTCCAGCACGTTTATTTAAACTGGGGAAAATCGGGACTGAAAACTGCCCCTACTGCCAACAGAATACAAAATGCACCTTCGAACACATCCAACTTGAATGCTCAGGACATAATAATAGTTTGTATAGTCTTAGAACAACCCAAGATAGCGAACTAAGGAAAATCATCGCTGAAGAAATCTCAGAAAAGCCCAAACTACTAAACCCTGGAAAAGGTACCACATACATCAAAACACAACCATCGAAACTTTTTCCACTTGCTGACCTAAGACAGGAAATGAATGAGGAATTATACTTACACGCTCTCCCGGAAGCTAGCATGTACCGTCCATCAAGTTCAAAAAAGAATACCATTGCTGTGACCGCTAAGCCCGAAGTGGACCATGTTACGGGGACAATTAAATATCCCGAACTCCAATATGTCCAAAAGAAAGAGTTTTGGAAACTTTTGGCTTGGCACCGCCTTTCCAACAAAGCAGTCCCATGCTCACTTGCGGAGTACTCGAATAGGGCACGCGATATTCATGAAGCACTCGATGCATGTAAGTTTGAATCGGGAGATCCTAAAAACTGCTACGCAATCAGAAGAAGCCTCTTAGATATTTTGGTGGATGACAAAAACCTTGACAAAAACGGCTGTGCACTTTTCTCCAACCCACTAAATGCCCACCCTAGAATTCACTCGAGAAGATGCATACCCACCACAAGAATGAAAAAAGCCCTCAGGCCCTTCTGCCATCATGGGAAAATCGGCTTTGATGGTCTCGCTTGGGATGCCTACGTGGACCCGATAACAGGCATTGGCAGAATCGTTTACGGAAATCCCCCCTTTGATGGGAAGGATAAGGGCAAATCTTCGGCGGTTATGACTACCTTGGAAATGGGACATAAAGCGGCCAACACCGTCCCTGGATTTTCAGGAACATGGATTCTTCCGTTGTCTCCCAAAAACCAAAAAAGATGGTTTGATAAAGGCTTTAAACTTGTTTTCAGATTCCCGCATAACACTATTCCATTTATCCCACATGGTTATTGGACGGGTGATGACCCCTACGTTCTTCCAGGTGGCGGATGCTATAAGGATGACTTTTCGGATGTCGTTATCATAGCTATAGACAGTGCACCCAGTGTTACTCAACCAGCCTTTGACTGGAGGCCTACACAGAAAAAGATTGCCAGATGGTTCCTCAACGTCCTTCCTAAGTCCAGAATCACGGAGAAGAGGCTAGAATACACAGGAGTCAGCCCTGATATTTGGAATGAAGTTCTGAACGAAAGCGACAAAGTACTTCCTTCTTCGCTTTGCCCATGGCCCACTCAAGTCCCTCCCTATCATCAGAGTGATGTTGAGCCTTATTATGGTGGTCACCACGACACAACAATCACCAACGCAAATTCCAAGCCCTTCATAAGCACCGTGAACTGGCCCAAAGTTCTTACACTCATGGGATACCTCCCTCCTCATTTTGGTACTGTCCTCAACACGATAGGTGTTCCCCGTGGCAAGATTAAACCTCTCCTTAAAAACCTTTCAAGAATTTGTAGGCAACACACCAAAAATAGGCGAGACGTGTTTCTATTAAACACCACCACCACCTTAAACACTGACCCGCATACAGTTGACATCTCGAGCAGTGAAACCATGATAGAAACAGAAGCTGTGCAATAGTCAAACGACTTTCTTCAAACCCTCCTGCAATAATTTTCAAAAGTCTTGCAATAAAATATGGTTCCGTGCCCCCAAGGGGAGGGGCCGCCCCCCCCCTCCCCTCCCCACCCCCCTCTCCCCCGCCCACCTTGACCCCCTTCCTCAACGTCTCCAAATACCCCCTTAATTCTTCGACTTCCCTCCCCACCGCTCAGATTCAGCCACCCCTCCACTCACCCGGCCATGGCTGCTTCTCCATCCTCTAGAGTTTTTTTGCCTAGCACTTAGCTTTTTCTCTAGATGTCACCCTGCTGAAAAGTGGGCTGAGCCCCTTTGTGGGCGCGCTATAGCAGAGGGAGTAGCCCCTGGTGTTTTCACTAGCCTGCTTTGCAGGGATACCGCACTCTCAGGACTTTGTCTTTGCTAGCGTAAATGTTTTATTATTATTATTATTATTCAAAATTACCTTGTGGGTATTATTAAATTATTATATATATTCTTCATCAGGGTGATCTAACGGTCAGTTTGAAACCCTAAAAGTAACGATCGGACGACTTTTCGATTGTTCGATTGGCGTCTCTAGCTCTCTACTAAGCTACAGCTTGTGTTTGCCTTTCATCACTTTCACCATCACCAGCGCAGCAGGTGACCAGCACCACCGTTATCTCATGAGAGTTTCAAGCTTTCATCTCGTCCATCATTTCGACTGATTCGCATAGTATTGGCAGTATAACATTGCCCTTTTTGAATAGGATCATTATAGCATTTTTATCAGTCAGGACAGCGATTTGATGCCGCCATTTCTGAAGTAGAGAGCTCCACCGTGCACCAACTGAGGCCCGGTCTGCCCCTCAGAGCGTTACCGTACCCTGGGGACGCCACGGACATGTCCGCTCCGACTTTAGACTGCACAATTAACTTGAACGCCCATTTTCACACTCTGGTTTCCGAACTTCGCAAGCTATGTAAGAGCGCGTTAGCGGGCTGGTCTCGACTTTCCGAGGGCTCCCTGGAGGTGCGCCACGTCGAAGGGGGCATAACCAACGTGCTTTTTAAGGTTGGTCTGCTTCACCTATCTAAGTTTTTTTTGTTGGCGTGGAAATTGCGCGCACACTGATGCAACTTGCAGGCCATCTGTGAATGAGTTTCCGGATCACCCGACAGTGAATAAGAGCGACGGATGTGGTGGGACTTGCAACGCAGGTTACTCCTGTCGCTTATGTTTCAGACGTTCCTCTCCCTCCGGTGATAGTGCGTATATTTGGCTCTGGTTCGGATCACTTTATCGATCGTAATACTGAGCTTTTGGTGGGTACTGCATTCCACTATTGTTGCGACTCTGGACAAGCTTGCGCCACCTGACCGTTCACAGATGCTATATTAGACAAGCGGTATGCAGAATGACTCGCTTTCTTACCTTTCATCGGCCTCTGTCTCCTACTGCAGACGCTTCGGCAACTGAATTGTAATTCTTTCGGACCACAAGTAGTAGCAACGTTTACCAATGGGTGCGCGTCAGCTCCGACACTTATTTTGTGCTATCTTTTTTCGTGATTCCTGTTCGCAGTTTCCTGGAAGTTTTTCCGTCCGCAAACTTGTTGTGCCTTCTGCTCTAATTACCTCGCTCACAACACTTCGATGCGGCGTCTCGCATTCCGCCGCCGTATTCGTATGAGACCAGTCCAATCCTATGACGTGAATCACGCCACCCGTTACAGGCGAATTGAGGAGTTCATCGGAGCTGAGAAAGGAATTAAAACACTGGTATGTATTCAATGCAACCTCCGAGCGAAGTATTCCATAATCAAGAAAACATTCTTTGCTGGCACATACTTCTTCACGCTGTAGTTACGGATAGATAGCCGTCTTTTCATAGCTGACCCCCTCGTTGGAGTGTACCTCTCTGAAGACTTCTGCATACTCTGCGTGGGTCTTGCCATCAGACAAGTGAAGACTTCGCCGCCGAACGAATCAGTGGACTGATCGCCCGGCGCCTGAGAGCTCTTCATGCGGTCAAAGTATATTTACCCCGGAACCTTCCCGAAGATGATGACGACTTCTACGAGGGCATAGACCCTGAGATAATGTTACTACTACGCGTCGTTAGGAACCCTGCCAGTCTGTTCGTGGGCTTGTTGCCCATTGACTGCTCAAGGCTGTAGGTATGCGTGCCAGTATCGCTTCAAGTTACAGCGTCCTCGGGGCCGCTTCGAGTCGCTCCTGAGAGAACGCGCGTGTTATTCCTCTGGGATTCCAAGTCAAGCCTTGACAGCGGCGTGCTTCAGCTTAGACTTCCTCCTCGAGCCGAGGTGTCAGTCCTCAGGGAGGGGCTCCACGAAGGCGCTCATCTTGCCCGCATGTTCACATCTGCAGGTCGAAGGAATCTCACAAGATGACAACCTATGGACGATCCTTCAGGATTATTTCCATCGTGTGTGCCGTCTCACCTTCTCCGATGCTTCGAAGCAAGAGCAGTTCGATAAGGTGAGTGCGTTGTACCCCCGATGTGTTTTGTCAGATTTCGCATAGGAGGGCGTCGCCCTTCTGCGATTTAAAGTGTTGTAGAAGTAAGCATATGTCGAGCCGCGGTTGGGTGCACACAGCTTCCAGACGGTTGCAGTCGGCTCACAGAGCAAGGCTGTGGTGGATGGTTTCACCAGATGCAGATAAGCTCGCTTGAGTGTGAGCTCACCCAAGTAGAAGCGGCCTGCAAAGCTGTGAACTCGCCAACCGTCTTTTGCCACAACGACCTCACTCCAGGTGGGCATGAAGCCGTGGGTCTGTCACCAGCAGACGGGCCAGGACGGACGGGCTAGGGTGGTAGGCGAGAGCGCATAATCACCCCTTGTCCACGTGGCAGTCGAGAGCATATTGTCGTCCCTTGTCCACGTGGTAGTCGAGAGCGTATAGTCACCCCTTGTCCACGTGGTAGTCGAGAGCGTATAGTCGACCCTTGTCGACCCTACCCCTTGTCCACGTTGTGGTCGAGAGCGTATAGTCGCCCCTTACGCACGTAGGGTCGAGAGCGCATAGTAGCCACTTGTCCACGTTGTGGTCGAGAACGTATAGTCGCCACTTGTCCACATGGTGATCGAGAGGGTATAGTAACCACTTGTCCACGTTGTGGTGGAGAGCGTATAGTTACCACTTATCCACATGGTGGTCGAGAGCGTATAGTCGCCCCTTGTCCCCGTGGTAGTCGAGAGCGTATAGTCGCCACTTGTTCTCATAGTAGTCGAGAGCGTATAGTCGCCCCTCGTCCACGTGGTAGTCGAGCGCGCATACTTACCCCTTGTCCATGTTATGGTGGAGAGCGCATGGGGATCGTGTATATGCGGTGATGTGATAATGATGTGGCGGGTTGGTTATGGATGAGGATTCGGTGAACCTACTTTGTCGGGTTTGTTGTGGACGAGGATTGGGTGAGATATCTCAAATTTGTTACAGACGAGGTGCGGGTAAACTGTAGTGATGCGTAGCGATATGATGATGGGCGACGGGTGGGTAACATCTCATTTCGGATCAGAATCGGGTGAGGTATGTGGATATGACTATGGTGGAGACTTGGTGGAGAAGTGGTCAGTTGGTTATCGAGAAAGTTTGTCATGGATGGGAGAGACGGTGGGATTGCTATGGAGAAGCAATGGGTGAGATGTCAAAACTTGCAGTGTGGTTTGTGCCGTTGTGCGAGATGTTGTGGTGTAGTTATGGGCGAGGCTTTGGGTGATCATCGGTGCAGGCAACATCATGTACGATCACCAAAAAGACGCGGGTCGGCAATCCTGTCTACATTTCATTGACTTTGAGTACTCCTGCCACAATCCTCGCGGGTACAACCCCGCCGATGCCCTTCACCAAAGCCGAAGAGCATATGCGCGCGCTACCCTTGTAAACTGGATCGAGGAATACGGAGATTGTGATTGGGTTTTGATAAGGCATGTGGGGAGGGGCATGCGATGGCGAATATCCTATTTACTGATGGCATCGGCATTTTTTACACTTTGAGACCCAACCGCGATACTTGATGTGGCGGATGTTGCAACGTGGTGAGCGTGTGGGCACGTGCATCCACGAGAAATTGGCGCAATGTGCAGGTTCGACATCGCCAACCATTTCAACGAGTTCGCTGGCTTCGCAAACGATTGGACCTTATACCCCTCTGAGGAGGTGAGAGATGCCTACCGCCTATCTGTCACGCCAGTCTGCTCGCGGCACTTGCCGACTAGCTCCCATTACCTTTGTCCCCGCCTGCCGCATGAACTCCGTGGCCGGCAGCCCACAGTTTGTTGTCTGACAAGCGTGCATCAACTCCAGGGCAGAGGCATAGGCACCAGCAGGTGCCAGTTGCCTGCATGCTCTGGTGCTCAGGTGTTGAAGTCAGTTGCTGTGCCAGAATCGCAGACTACATTGGCCTGAACCGCCCTGCCTCTGTTGGCGCATGTTTCCTCTCTTCCTTGCATTCCCTGCAGAAACCACCGAAAGTCAGAGCTCCCTGTCTATGTCGATGAGGCGGAGATATATGAGAATGCCGCGCGCGCGATCTCATTGTGAACTTTTGTGTCTGTAAACTCTAGGAGATTTTTTTCTTTTATGAAAAGAGCTGGGCTGCACATTCTTCGGACTGAACGCTTTTGTAAGTGTCATCTCGCATCTCGCAACGATCAGACCTTCCCGGGCTTCAGCGATCAGACTGCAGGGATGGCCCGGATCAAAATCCCCGTGGGTACAGTGATCCAACCCTCCGGGGGTGCCACATGGGCGTTAGGTTTTGATTTCGGATCAAACACTGCAATTTCGCATGCCAGTCGAAAACGGTCATACCGCGGCCGCCTGGCGCATGCCCTTGTGAGTTGGGACATGGAGGTGCTGATCGTTCGCTGGTCCGTCAAGAGTTGACGCCTGCTCGCCGAAAATGTCCTACCGGCTTGATGAGTCTTGAACACGGCCTGCAAGCTCGGGGGCTGCTGAAGACTGCATACTGGCTCGGTGATGTGGCAGACGCAGCGACAATTCTTCAGGCAGTACCTTGCTGGTCGTGCTTCGTCGTCAGCGCCAGACGGATGGTTCATGGACTACGAGCCCTCCCAGGTGAGTGCTGCGAGTGGCGCGCGGTGCACAGGCGAACAGCAAACCCAACTCCGTATCATATTTAGAGGCCAGCGCCCCTACTAGCACCTGATGGTCTCTCGCACACGTGAGGGGCCGGCGCCTTCCAGGACTTAGTGTCCTTTGGTACAAACGAATGAAGAGGCGTGTGTACTCTAGGAAATACGGTGCGCGGCTGCAAACCAACAGTGCTGCTCTTTGCGAGTGTAGTCGGAGTGTTTCGGAGGAAGAGTGCAAGTCATTGAGCTTCAGATTGCCATCCGGATCGTTCTGTTGGTGGGATCCACACATTGGGGCTATGCTCCGCTCTAAGGCTGAACACCGTGCAGAGTGTGCATGCGCCACTCCTGTCACGGCAAGTCGTGGATTTTCATGAGATCGCTCGTTGGGATCGCTGTCCTGGGAACTTGTGTGCTGGCATGTTATCATATGTGGAGCAAAGCACTGATTGTCTTGGCTGTATGCAACTGTACCCGCAGAGTGAGCTGGAAGCCATCTTGGTCGAAGTTAACCTTTATTCGCTGGCTTCCCACCTGTTCTGGTGTTTATGGGCCGTTTTACAGGTGAGTGTCGTGCCCCGTGGTTGCTCGAAGGAGACAAAACCGGGACTTGCATGGGGCAGGCAGATTCCTTTAAAAAATTGTCGAATGTAATTGATTCATCTGGATATGAGAATAGTGGTGAAATGTGGAGACATGCATTAGGAGATGTCCGTTTAACTTTCAAAACAGGCGCTGAATTCAGTCATATCATGATAATGATACGTGGATGTGAATGCGGGGCTGTGATATTGCAGGCCAAATTCTCGCCAATCCAATTCGATTTTATAGCCTTCAGCCAGGCTAGGCTCGGAGAATATCGACGACGGAAAGAGGATGTAATGAAGATGCGTGAACGGATTTTGAAACCTAGCCATGTTTATGGAGATATAGACTAGTGTGGAGATATGTGTTTTCGAACAAAATACATTCTGTTGCAGCTTTAGGGGTATTTCAAAAGCATACGCCCTTTGTTGTTACGACAAAATTGAAGCCCTGCCATCGTGGTTTAATCCCAGTGTAGAAACGGAGAACATGAAGTTGGCAAATATGATCTCCACGTGTGCGCGTGTGTGCGTATACTTTATTGACAGACCTCATGCCGTTCAGTGTGAATGTATTCTTCATGGCTGTGTGTATGTTACATGGCATGATGAATGATTGGACACCGAGCGACCTCTATGTTGTTGTCTTTGCTTGATGCGTCGGTTGGGCCTTCAGCTGCTCCTCTCGTCTCTACTTGTGTGCTTATTCCTGTACTGATGTCTTTAGCACCATGTGTGGGTCTGTGTGGTGAAGAATGAATCCCCGAGGAGGGGGCAGGGTAGGGTTTTAGACCGTAGCCGGGTTGCTGGTGTTGGCTCCTGGAGGGAGAGGCCTGCGCCGTGCTCGGATGTTTTTGCGAGCGAGGGGGAGTGTAAAATGCAGCCGTTGAGTGCAAATGCGGCCGCCATCCTGCACACTTTACCAAGATGTAATCATGCCACTACTGGCGCCTCCGCACGGAACTGGACCTACCTGGGGAAGTTCAGTCCGCGTGAATGGCATTGCATCAAGCAAACGAAGGCAAAGCTAATCGGTTGATGATGAAGGGAATCTGATCAAAGGGAAGTGTACGCAGCGGGACCGCCACAGATGCATCACATAACAGTCGCGGCTGTATGGAGATAAATTGAAATTTTAATCTATGCAACGTAAGGTATTCATGTAGGTGTTTGAAAAGTCAAGTCGAGTGCTGAGCAAAATTCTACAACTCGAGGCAATATGCCATGACTGGTGATTTAAAAGGATATGAAATGGCGTGGCAGCATGAGCAGCTGTGTCACAAGTGTACATCTTTACACTTACACTTAGACGATGTGATTCCAGTAATAGTTAATCCTGAATCCTCATGCGACACGAATGCGAGCGTATTGCATACCACACAGACTACCGTAAAGACTCGTCATCATTTATCATTGGCAGGACCAACATGATGGCTTCTATCGAATATTCATTCTGAAAATGGGGATTGAGCGCACACTGACCATTGTCTGCAAATTCCATCAAATTCAATGCAAATTCAAGTTCCATCAAACTGAATTCATCAATGCCATACTATTCCCACTCCATATTTATCTTTCCAAAAATATCCACGAGGTCTCTAAAATAGATGACATGGATGGAGGGATCCGAGTGGTAGCTGCAAGAATGCAAGCATAAAATCGTGACCCGCATGTTGTATAAAATGTAATACATACAGAAGTATATGTTGCGATAATGCACCGAGGGTTGTTGGGCTGCAAATGATTCAGCTCCAACGGTGTCCGTGGCGGATATGCCCAGATGCACTGGTCAACTCTAGGTTCCTGTCAGCCTGCATTTCTCTATATTTCTAAAACGAAAAGTTACAAGCTGAAAATGCTTTTGGGCGTGGATTGTGTGATGTGTTATCCGTCTCGCTATCCAAGTTTGCCCAATTCCTGAACCGAGGCAGTTAGGTGCGGTCATAGCTTGTGAACCCGAGATTTCAGCGAATTGACCAAGACGAGGCACATGAGGTTGACGAAGTATCTGATATATGGCGTGTTTTACTCAGGTCTGAAACACGTAGTTGCATTTGTCCACTGTCATCAAGATGGAGAATGTTCTCAAACACCTATGAACATACAAACCCAATTACACCTACGAAGCAGCATATAACAATGTTACCCATGCATATACTCTACCTTGCTGTATATGGCCTAATATTCATACACAGCATATCACTTGCATATATTTCTGACCACAGCTCAGGATGAGCATAACAAACAATTGGCAGAATTACATACATAAAGTGAACTTCGAAAACCCCGAGTTCTTCTTTGTACAAAGGCATAGCCAGACGGTGAATAACGATGTCATGATTCGCAACAGTAGAGGATTGCTGAAGAGCTGGTAAGCTCGGATGAAGTTTGCAGGTCACAGGGAGGTTAACTTGGTGCACAGGGGTAGGGTTTCACTGTGGACTGACCTCATTCTTTCGTACATCGGCTGGGATATATCTCTTCCGCGCATGCACACCCTGGACATCCGTGGCATCAACTCAAAACAAACTGTCTGCAGGCAAGTCCTACAGCTACAGCCGAAACCTATACTGCGCAAGACAGACAACACTCCCAGACCTCAACGCAGCACGTCCTTGCAGCTTCCCGAGCCCCGCGCACCTGAGCGAAGATGTCATCTATGCCGGTGAAGCTGACCACAATCACAATGAACGGCTTGATGTCGGTTACCACTTCCCCGGAGGAGGACGTGTAAAGGCCGCTCTCCACCAATGGGCTGTCCTCATTCAGCTTGTGTGAAACTGCTCAGCCCGTGTCCGCTTTCAGCAGTGGCGGCGTTTTGGCAGTGCAACTCCGAAAACCTTCAATAACAGGACAAATTTACTTTCAAGCAGATCGATTTGGTCGCTGCAACTCACGTCGGGGCTCATCAGTGAGGCTGCAGCGGGGTGCAATCGTGTGAAGGTGCCCCGAGGTGGTGACAAGGGATTAAGGGACCGTGTCCTTTCGCCCCCCGCAGATCACCGGACTAGCAAGTCCCTTCGCCCCCCGCAGATCACCGGACTAGCATGTCCCTTCGCCCCCGCAGATCACCGGACTAGCATGTCCTTTCGCCCCCCGCAGATCACCGGGCTCCCACCACCCCGAGCTCGCACGGAGGTAATAGAAGCTCACGTGTCCAAGAAAGGGAAAACATGGGGTTGAAGTCGCGTTCGAGTTGCATGGGATGGTATCGGATGGTTTTGCTGCCATCCTCGAGCTCCTCCAGGAGCGCCACGCTGCAGTTGACCTGCACCACAGCTCCGCGGAGATGGCATCCAGGACATACATGAATTTCACACCATCCTTGCAGAGAGAGTCATCCACCACATTATGCAAGCAGCAGCAACAATGCCTCCCCAACAGTATGCAGCTCCTAGCTGCAAGCGACGCAGAATTATATTTTCCACCCCTTTACCATGTTCGTAACTCGATTTGGCGCAAGACAAACGCCAATGTTTGGTCACTATATGGTGAAACCACTTGGTGAAGCTCCCACCTTAGCCTCGACCACCTCGCTGGTCCGCTCGTTTGCTATACGAAACTCCAACCGTGGCATGGACCCATTCCTGCAGGAACAAACCTATCAGCGCCGCAGAACTCCGAATGCGTCGTCCCAAACCCTGGAGGGCCAGACGGATCACCTCTTAACTCGAAGGCCGCACACATGCCGGCTGGCAACACTTTCAAGGGCTCCGCGCACCTTGACGAGAGCACGCAGTGGGAACTGAAAACAATCTTCGCATCTGGTCTGCAGGGGCGGCGGAGCTCCACAACGGGCGAGGCAGTCAGAGAGTTGTCCAAGTGCCGCAAAACTTTTCAACCGTGCGTTCAGGCTGCGAATAGCTCAGTCAGTTCGGGGCGCCGCAGACAAGAGGCCGCGCGGGGTCGGCGGCGCTTCCAAAGCCGCGGCGCTCTCTTGCGACTCTGTTTGCGCAGCCGCGGGTCTCCTCGCATCTTCCCGCCACTGAGGCAGCTAAAGCGAAGTATTTAGGACCCGCTCTCCATCACCCCCCGTGGTTGGAGCACGGGTTGCTGAGTTGCACACTGAACATGGACTGAAGTTTCGTCTCTAGCGAGGCTGTTGACTCTACGGAAACATAGCCTTGAAGACGTATCGAGCAAAGAGTTGTGCGCATGCCTCCCTCCGGATGCAGCGCATAGAAAACGGCACTGGGAGACCGACGACAAGCAAGTGCACTGAAGTAGGTTAGCGTTGGGAACGGACTTTGAAATCTTGGCGAAGAAGAAAGAGGTGGCCATAGCGGTGCACACGATGGACACGAAGGTCTCCACCGTGGTCCACACGTGGGCCCAAAGGCATGTAGGGGCCATATACCCGTACCTGGGCCAGGATTGTGCTCAGCTGTTTGCTTGTTGGCGCGGATCATAACCGAAACGAGACGTTTGATGCAGCGTTGGAGGAAATAAGATCGCAAGAAGCCCGTATGCGAAGACCGTCTACAGTGCAGTTGAACCCTTGCCGCCTAAGTGTAAATTTCATATACCGCGTACCTGACTCTCGATGCAAGCATCCGAGCCTGACTTTTTTCCAATAGGCACACAAAGTATCCTCTATGAAGACGTTCGTCTGCTCTCCCGTAATAACCAGGAAAGCACCAGGAAAGCACCAGGAGGACACGACACGAGCCACCAGGGGGAACACGACTTGAGCCACCAGGGGGGCCGACAAGAGCCACCATGGTAGAACACGATAAGAGTCACGACGCGGGGACACGAACGCATTTCCCAGAGAAAGGACCATTCTTATAAGCGTCAAGCACGCAGTGAAGGCACGGTATTTTGAATCGCATCAGGATCAAGCGGGTGTACTAGAAGGATCATCATAGAATTTCATATCCGTGACAGGTACGTACCCTACGGTGCTGAACGTGTATACCGAAAAGAAATACATACGTCCCAGGCTATCTGAATGTGTCACGCAGCCGTGTGGTGAAAACCAGTACATCAGCGCGAAAAAGAGGTTCGTGACTACGTAGCCAAACGCCAACAGGAGGAAGACATAGAAAAAGTGAAGTCGGAAAAAAAAGTGGAATAAGTCCTGCGAATGCACACGTGAAACTTCAATTTCGACGAGACAAAGTTGTTAAACAAAGAGAAAACAATAATTTCTTGTTAAAGGAGGGCAATACCGATGAGACCAGCTTGCCGTACAATTTGCCATTAGGGTGCACTTCTGTCTTGTGTCGAACGTCCCATACAACGCTCTCTGTAAACGTATATTAAAAGCTTTTATAAATATTGGGATATTACACACCAGATAATACACACATTTTGCGAGCTGTCAGAGGTAGGAGAGGAACACGTACTTCGACCTCTTCGCGACGGAGCAAATGGCATACTCGAATTTCTTCGCGAAGGATCAAATGGTACACTCGAAGAAGAAGCACCCGGACACTCTTCAAGTTCACTGTGATCAAGCAGCGGTTCCATAGCCGCAGTTGGCAACGACGCAGAGCGAGAGGAAATAGTTGTACGAGAGGGAATACTTGTAGGGGGGGGGGCGAACGAGACAAGTGAAGTATTCCGCACAGGTTCCAATATTGGTTCTTCCGATATTGCATCCATAGCTTAACGTGGTTGAATCCGTTTTACTCACGCGCTGCTTTAATGTTAATATCTTGAAGTATCAGAGCACGTCCATATTTGGCGCTTTCGTCACGGCGCTTTCGAGAATTCGTCTGCTCTCGTGAATTTGTTTACGCGCCTCTTCAATTCATGATCCCTGCAAAATGTTTATCAACAAGCGGAAGACATCTATACGTCCAGTTGTCATTTGTCATCGCAAAACGAAAAAGTAAACAAAACCCTTCCATTCGGCTTCGGCTTCCGTCGCGTCTTTCTTAGAAATTCTATACAGTCTCAGTTTCTTATGAATAATTAAAGCTGTACTGTAAGCTTGCTGTTGCATTGCACCCGACGCGAGACCCGACGCCGACGCGACGCGAGACCCGACCGATCCGGACGCGACACGCAAACGCAAGAAAGACGATCGGATGTATAAATAAGTACTTCCCAGGGAGATAATTTCCGAGACATAGGTGGTGCTCAGAATAATAATAATAAAACATTTACGCTAGCAAAGGGGACAAAGTCCTGAGAGTGCGGTATCCCTGCAAAGCAGGCTAGTGAAAACACCAGGGGCTACTCCCTCTGCTATAGCGCGCCCACAAAGGGGCTCAACCCACCTATCAGCCGCAGGGTGACATCTAGAGAAAAAGCTAAGTGCTATGCAAAAAACTCTAGAAGATGGAGAAGCAGCCATGGCCGGGTGAGTGGAGGGGTGGCTGAATCTGGGCGGTGGGGAGAGAAGTCGGAGAATTAAGGGGGTTTTTGGAGACGTTGAGGAAGGGGGTCGGGGTGGGCGGGGAGAGGGGGGGGTGGCGGGGGAGGGGAGGGGGGGGACGGCCCCTCCCCTTGGGGACACGGGACCATCTTTTATTGCAAATTTTTGAGAATTATTGCAGGAGGGTTTGAAGAAAGTCGTTTGATTGTTGCACAGCTTCTGTTTCTGTCATGGCTTCACTGCTCGAGATGTCAACTGTATGCGGGTCAGTGTTTAAGGTGGTGGTGGTGTTTAACAGAAACACGTCTCGCCTATTTTTGGTGTGTTGTCTACAAATTCTTGATAGCTTTTTAAGAAGAGGTTTAATCTTGCCACGGGGAACACCTATCGTGTTGAGGACAATACCAAAAAGAGGAGGGAGGTATCCCATGAGTGTGAGAACTTTGGGCCATTTAACGGTGTTTATGAAGGGCTTGGAATTTGCGTTGGTGATTGTCGTGTCGTGGTGACCACCATAATAAGGCTCAATATCACTCTGATGATAAGGAGGGTCTTGAGTGGGCCATGGGCAAAGCGAAGAAGGAAGTACTTTGACGCTTTCGTTCAGAACTTCATCCCAAATATCAGAGCTGACTCCTGTGTATTCTAGCCTCTTCTTCGTGACTCTGGACTTAGGAAGGACGTTGAGGAACCATCTGGCAATCTTTTTCTGTGTAGGCCTCCAGTCAAAGGCTGGTTGAGTATCACTGGGTGCACTGTCTATAGCTATGATAACGACATCCGAAAAGTCATCCTTATAGCATCCGCCACCTGGAAGAACGTAGGGGTCGTCACCCGTCCAATAACCATGTGGGATAAATGGAATAGTGTTATGCGGGAATCTGAAAACAAGTTTAAAGCCTTTATCAAACCATCTTTTTTGGTTTTTGGGAGACAACGGAAGAATCCATGTTCCTGAAAATCCAGGGACGGTGTTGGCCGCTTTATGTCCCATTTCCAAGGTAGTCATAACCGCCGAAGATTTGCCCTTATCCTTCCCATCAAAGGGGGGATTTCCGTAAACGATTCTGCCAATGCCTGTTATCGGGTCCACGTAGGCATCCCAAGCGAGACCATCAAAGCCGATTCTCAGAAGCACCTTTGTTTCACAACAAACTTTGAGGACTTCTAGGGAGGTGGTCTGCAACCAGGGTTGCCGAAGAGTCAGCCCAACTGCAGGCCTCACGGCTTCTGCAAGTTCCTTCCTCCCGGGCGGGCGGGTGTGGGAAACTTTTTGAATCGGTAGACTCGGAGCCCGAAGTTCTCGCAGAATGAAGTGAAGTGAACTGTCGCAGCTTATTTCAAAAGCTCCGAAAGTCTCTTCATCTTCACGGGCTCCGCCCAAGCGACACAAGCCTTGCAAACTGGACATCTGTGTCGCATGCTCCGCATGAACACAGATGTCGCTCAACCAATCAGAAAGCACCTCTGTGTTCCGGCTCTGCCTGAACACAGATTTGACTCGACTGTCACGGTTCCCCCGTGACCCCGTAGCCAATCAGAACACAGAGAAGTCGACCCCGCGGATTGCTCGGCTCTGCCTTGAGAAATCCTCGGGAGAAAATCCGCAAAAAATTCACATGTCCTCGTCGAGCCTCGGGCTCATTTTTTGCAAGCAGAAATTTTCTCCCCCGTACTTCCAAAATAATTTAGAAATAAAATTCTCAATTATTTACACAAGTACTTCCCAGGGAGATAATTTCCGAGACATAGGTGGTGCTCAGAAGCACCTTTGTTTCACAACAAACTTTGAGGACTTCTAGGGAGGTGGTCTGCAACCAGGGTTGCCGAAGAGTCAGCCCAACTGCAGGCCTCACGGCTTCTGCAAGTTCCTTCCTCCCAACTGGCTGGCGCTTCAGCTACCCAACAGCCGAAGTTGCTTGCTGCCAGACTTGTGCTTACCCAAGCACTTCCACTTACACTCAATCTGTTTCATCCTGGCAGCCAGCCTCTTTGGCAGCTCCAGCCTCCGTGCCTTCGTCAACTGCTCATACCTCTGGTATGCATTGGAGACCCAGTCTCCTTGCAGTTTGATCAAAAGGTGGTCCACCCCGAGGTTAAAGGCCACCGTGGCCCCCCCTCTCCGAAAACTGTGACCCGAGTACTGACTCGGGTCAAGACCGATCTTCCGGGTCAGCTTTTTCATCTCCCCCACGAACACTCCGTGTGTCATGGGCACAATCCTGCCCCTTGACTTCCACAGGAAAGCCGGGCTCTCCGGCTCTGCCGGGGTTAGCTCAAAACACTTGGCTAAGGCCCGTTTCGGGCACAACATTCCTCCTGTGGCCCCCATGGCCACTTTGTGTGTCCTTTCCTCAAATTGGATCACTTTCGAGAACACTAGTGTCACCTACACTGTCTCATTCCTCATCTCAAAGTCCTTTCTTTTAAGGACCCGCCTAACATTAAAGGCATCCACTTTTCCAACACAGACATTGTCTTTTCGAAGCAAGCACAACACAGCAGTCAACATTGCTGCCCACAAAGTCACCATGTTACAGTCATCAAAATCCATTACTTGATACATTCTTGCAAGTATATACAATGTAATTGCGAGCTTCTGTTTTACTTCATCTCCTAGCAGCCTCTTCAGTCCTCTCATAGTCTGAGCTACTTGGAATCTGTGGCTAACAGGCACACCCACTCATACTTCGCCTCTAGGTGCAATCTTCTCACACCGGCTGTATAGCAGGGCTCTATATCGGTTTGGTTTTTCGGTATCGATACAATCCGATATCCAAAAAACGGTATCGATAATCGGCACAATCGATAAATAATCGATTACTTGGACATTTATATGTAAGTTGTTATAAATTAAATATGGAACACCAAAACCTGCACAATCGATAGTTAGACATTGCAATCCGATAATTGGCGATAAATACGATATATCGATAGTATCGGTTATCGGAAATATCGATATAGAGCCTTGCTGTATAGCTCTTCAAGGTAGAGACTTTACAAGTCTGTGACTGAAACACATAAAACATCGCTAGATCCTCATCTGACACCGGTACCACCGGTCCTTCTCCGAAGGCTAGCATAAATCTGACAAAGGCTCTCTGGCCGGTCGTGTGGTTCTTCTTTGTGTTCTCCGCATCAGCAACACTCAGGATGAAGTTCCACCTGGCTCTCAGCCATTCCTTGGGCTTTGCATACTCTGCATTGCCCCTCTTCCCCCCTCCATGGTCAGTCACACGCCAATTCTCTTCCATGCCTTCCCCTTCGGGGCTGTCACTGGGCAGGCTACCAACACTACTGGCCACCTCGTGGGGCCACAGTCCTTTCTCAATCCCCTAACCCCATTCGGTGAGGTGAACACATATGTGTCTCCTGGGATGTACTCAAGGATAACAAACAACCCAGCCTCAATGGCTGGCACCACAAGCTCCAGCCAGAATCTCTCAGTTGGCCAGAAAGGTAGCACAAACACCGCAGAGGTTGTGTTGGGCGCTGCTCGCTTCTCCCTGAGGAAATGGGTCAGAATTTCCCACAGCAAGGAGAAGGGTGGGTTGCAGTACACATTCAGCCCCCTCCACGGTTTCATCAAACAAGAGTCCTCCTTGGACCACCAACGGAAACACCGGGAGTTCGCTCCCACTTCATCACAGCATGCATCCACTGCAAAGGGCCCGAGCGGCCTAATTTTGTCCCACAACCAGTCCTGCACCATCCAGTCATCCAGGTCCCTCGGGGCCTCTCTCCTCGACCACCCCTTCAGCAGGTCCTGAAACCTTCCCATCTGACTCCTACTCAGAGCATCAGCCAAGTCATTGGCCTTTGTGGAAATCCTTTTCATCATGTCTGATAGTCAGCAACAAAATCTCCTTTAGCAAAGGAATGAAAGTTGCCTTCCCCCACAGGTTCCTTGTCATCAATCTGGCTGCTTCATTGTCACTCCACATGACAACTTTACACCCTCTCAACAGGTGTCCCCACTTCCTCAGGGCCCAGAAAATCACGAACAGCTCCAAATAATTGATGTGGCTCGAGGCCACATCTCTGAACTTCAAGGGGCTAAAAGGTTGCACCTTCCATTGCCTCACCTCCTCCCATTTCACTGCGAACCATCTTCCCCCGAAGAAACCACCCATTCCTCCGTCCACTGCTTCTTCCCCAGCAGCATCCACTGCAAAGAAGTCTCTCACCACTGGCCTTCGGTTCAGTACCACCGCCTGACCATTGTACTCCTCCAAAATTTTGGCCAACCACATCAAGTCCCGGCTGAGGTCCCTCGGTACCGTGTCATAGAACCTCCTCATCTTGCCAGCCCTCCCGATAAAGTCATACCCGGACCTCAGAAACATCTTGGCCCCGTACACTACCCGTGCACAAAACATCAACTGGCCCACCAACCTCTGCACCTCCTTTACTCTCACTGTCTTCAGCACTGCCATCTCTCTGCAGGCTAAGGCCACCTTCTGGACTCGGCTCTCCTCCACACTCATCGTCACAATCCCCAGTCCTGAGTAGTTGGACTGCAGTCTAATTCCTAAGAAGACCAAATCCTGCCTAGGTGACTCCACCTTCTCCGGGGCCACCTCAAATCCCAAATACTCAACAAGCTCCAGCAGCATCTCAAACCCCCGCTGACAATCCTCTTCCGAGTCAGCCACCAAAATAAAGTCATCCAAGTACACCACAATCCCCGGGAAACCTCTCTGCTGCATCATCAATTTCACCAGTTGAGTTATGTCGTGAAAGAGCCCCGGGGCAGCTTTGACCCCGAACGGAAACCTCGTGTCAATCCTCAGCACTCCTCCGAACTCACTCGCCAAGAACCTCCACAGTGGCGCAGCAATCCCCACAAATCTGTACGCACGTTTCAAGTCAATCTTGGCCATAAAACTGTATGGTTGCAACAGACCAAAGGCTTCCTCCACAGACTGAAACATTCTCTTGTCAATCTCACAATTGTCGTTCACTGACAGTCCTACAGGTCTAGACAGGTCGTGCACAATCCTCTCTTTCACCTTTCTGTGCCAGGAGGCACGACGTACCTGCTGAGACACCCATAGTAGGGGGGTCTGATTTCGATGAGAATAAGAGTAGCGAACTATTAGGGAAATTAGTGAGTGGATGTGACATTGCCTGAGCGAACAGTTGGGGAAAATAATATGTGAGCTCAGAGGAGAGAATAAAGAGAGGTAACAGAGTTGGTCTCTCAGACTTGGACAGCAAATGATATAACTCTTGCTGTCTGGGTTTATGTTAAATAGTATATCTGAATATATGATATGATTCCTCAAGATAATAGAGGATAATAGTTTACTCCTGGGAATTCCCCTGGGACAATTTGGTATCTTAGGCGTGTGAGCGTCTTTTTAGCTCGCTCTCGCTCGCTTTGCGTGCTTGCATGCGCACTTTGGACCTGTAGCGAACTGCTTTCGGCTTCCGTTGCGACGTTCTGATATGTTTTTGGTGTGCATTCCGGTTGTTCTGGCGGCTTGACGGGTTAGCGTCCTAGAGGCGGGACCGTTTTTGTCGTTGGTTATACCGGTTTCACTCGTTTTTGGCCTATTTTGGCTCACTTCCGTGTGCATCCCGATAAGTGAACTCTACGGCACATATTGGGGGGGAGGTATGATGGCTTACAACAACTTTTGTGCGATTTTTATGAGTTATTTACAATTGTTTTAGTCTTCATCAACTCATAGTATGGCCTCAAACAGCTTATTTCTTCAAAATATGTGCGGATTCACTCCCTTTTTAGAGCTTAAAAAGAGTTGATGCACCTCCTCAACTTCGATAACTGGGCTTCTGGATGGTTGTGAAAAGTTATTTTACTTATTTTGGATATATTTTACCAAACTTTACCAGTCCTCATCAATTCTTGGAGCTTTGAGACCTTTTTGAGCCTTTTTGGGAGCTGCATTCACTCCTTTTTGGTCCATCAACCCTGAGTTTTAAGAGTGGATCAAGCTTCTAGACTTCAATATGGAACTTTTGAACGATATTATTATTTTATTCTACTCAGTATGGATATTATTTACCGTTCTCAACAGTTCTTGAAGGTCTACAGCCCTTTGGTGCCCTTTTTGGCTGATGCATGCACCTTTTTCAGCCCCAAAATAGCCCTTTTTGACTGAAAATGGACTTTTCAGACTGCCAAATACTTATTCTGGACAGTACACACGGTTTATCTTTCAAATATGGACCTTACTGAAAAGTTTTTATCGGTGTAT
The DNA here is from genome assembly GCA_001247695.2 of Cymbomonas tetramitiformis. Lineage (NCBI taxonomy): Eukaryota > Viridiplantae > Chlorophyta > Pyramimonadophyceae > Pyramimonadales > Pyramimonadaceae > Cymbomonas > Cymbomonas tetramitiformis. The sequence goes on from LGRX02033373.1 coordinate 33,699, forward strand.
GGAGTTATGGGACCTTCTGGGAGCTATTTGGATACTTTTGGCTGCAGCATGCACTCTCCATCCACACCTAGCACTTGAAAACTGTGTCGCGGAGCCCTGGCGAATTTTCTAGAAATGGACAGAAGTGAAGTAAGGACTACGTTGACAACATAAAAAGTACTTCTTCAACTCTGTTTTCACTCCCAATAGTGTTACAAGCAACCTCAGCAGCTGGCAGCAAGTGTGCTTTCGACTGCTGAACATACATCCACTTCCAGCCCCCTTAACACTGTGGGCTATTTTTAGTAACCTACCAGCATATGGCCATACCCTTTGGTATTGGTGACACGTACAGACGACAGTGGTGGAAGCAGGGCTTTGACAAGTGGGTCTACCCTCCTGGACCTCTTCAGCAACCTGGTATTCCATTTGGCGGCTTCCCTCCTTCACCTTCAGTGTCCCCCACTACGTCGGACGACGAAGAGGACCCGTTCACACTTCCTGAAGGTTTCCAGCCCCTACTGTTACCTCAACCTCCACAACAGAACTAGCCTGCCTATTTCCAGATATGCAGCCGCCCTACGACCCATACGCCGTACTCCCGTCTCCATTCACCTTTCCACCCTCACTTGCTGCTGGCTCCTTTCCACCCTCCACCACCGGACCTGCAGCACCCATGGCCCCAGGACAGCCCAGTCCCCTGCCATATCAACCACCTCAGGCCCCCCTCGCAGACCCCCGCCTTACTCCACTCAGCCCTTACCCACAGCCACATCCCTCAGGAACCGTCCCGGTGTACCACACCCCAGCAGCAGTTCCTGGACCGGTCCCCGCTGTACCATGGACCTGGTCTGGGAGTTTCCCCTTCGGGGGGGTTCCCTCCCCTTACGCCCCTGCACTTCACTCCCCGGCTCAGACGCTGCCAGGGACTGCTAAGAGTGCTGAGGAGGCGGCACGCTGGCTGGCGTATCGTCGGCAGGAAGAGGCGGCGGTGCTGGCTGCGTCAGGCTTGCAGGTGGGAGCTCAGGCCACCTATGGTGTTGGAGGGGTGCTCGCAGAGCGCCCCGGCACGGGCTACCCAGCAGGGGCCTTTCGTACCACTGGAGGGGTGCACGCAGAGCACCCCGGTGAGGGCTTCCCTGCAGGGGCCCACGCGACGAACGCTGGAGGGGTACAGGAGGATGAGCCGGAAGAGGAGCCTGTCGCAGACAATCCCTGCCCTCACGATGAGTACCTGAGAGCAGGGGGCTACAGTGACGTAGACCCCGACAACCCATTTGGCCGTAGTGCTGGTGAGGAGTCTGCGTATGAGTACGAGGCGGACCCCAATGACTACGACGAGTATCTGCGGGCGGGGGGCCACAGTGACGTGGACCCCAACGATCCGTACGGGGAAGGGCAGCGCTGGGACGAGGTAGATGACGACGAGGAGGAGCAGGAGGAGCTGGTCGTCTCCATCACTGCGTCAGCCTCAGCGCAGCGCGTTGTCACTGTTGGCGTGGACGAGACGTCCGCAGCACCGCCACAACCGCCTGAAGTGTTCGTCTCGAACAACGCAGGGCGTCGGCGGTCTCGTCGTTCGTCGGGACCGGGGAGCTGGGACGAGCGCAACCTACCTTTCCGCGAGGAGTCCGACTCCAATTCTGGCGGGGGCTCTTCGTCCGCCTCGCAGACGTCCTCGTCGAGGTCATCAAAATCCTCGAGGTCGTCTAAGTCGGGCAGGAGCGGGCAGAGTGACGGACTTAGTGACCGTGCCCGCAAGCATCGCGACGCCAAGGAGAGGAAGCGGAGGCTGCGGCGTCGAGAGCGTGACGAAGGGCGGACCCTTACCCCTGCAGCCCTAGCGGCCACCTTCAGGGAGTGCCTGAAGGAGTTCCACAGCCAAGGGGGGGGCACACGGTCCGCTCCTGCGGACCCCACAGCTGAGACCGCCAGTGCAGACCCCCAGGCCGGGGTTAATTCAGTCGCTGGAGGGGTGCCCGCGGAGCACTCCGGCGCGGATCCTCCAACGGGGGTCATTTCAGACGCTGGAGGGGTGCACGCAGAGCACCCCGGCGCAGACCCCCCAGCGGGGATCGCTTCGGTTGATCCGCAGCTGGCGGAGGGCGGGGGGGAGATTCACCCGCAGCGAGCTGGTGTTGCCCCCCTGACCGCGGTGGTGGCCCCCGATGTGGGGGTGCAAACTGGGCAGCCCGGCGGCAGAGGAGGAGCTGGAGTCAGCAACGGGGACGTGACCCTGCAGCAGACGGCGGGCAAGGGCAGCGCCACACGAGAGCGCGAGACCGTTGGCTCCCGCCAACTGGCCCGGCTACGAAGGCAGTCCCTGGAGACGGTGGTGGTTCTCGGGTCTGGTGAAGGAACCCCTGCTGACCACACCCCAGGCACTGACTCGACAGCTGCCGTTCGACATGTGAACTTCCGTGAGGCGAACGGGACCCCTGATGGTCCTGGTGGAGTGACGCCTGGCGGGCCCTCAGCGGAGCTGCCTCCCCCTGCACATGACCCTGCTGTACCAGCACTTGGAGGTGGCGATGGGGGATGTGCACCACCTGGACCTCCGACAGCTGCTCCCTTGCCACCCGCGGTGCCACTCCCAATGCCCAGTGGGCCACCGCCACCTCCTCCTCCTCCTCCACCTGGTAGCACGCTTGCGTTACCAGCACCAGAGCATGATGGTGGAGGTCGTGACGGGTCACCAGGGAGACCTCCCCCTCCCCCTCCGTCTGGTCGAGGTGGGCATCGAGGGCGGGCCCTACTGGCCACACGAGATGGCCACACTCTGTGGGTACCGCAGCCTTGGGGGGACACTGGATACCTCGGACTCGGAATGCCGACGGCTACGGTCAGATCGGCTGCAGATGGTGGCCTTGACCTCTTCTACAAGGCTATCCTCTTGCTGGGGGTATCACTGAGGGAGTACCTTGACATGGGGGGCACTGTGGCACAGCCGCCAGTCATGCTGATGACCCCGGAGATGGAGACGCATGCGTGGGTGGTGGACCGGGGCGTGGTGGACGCGGCCCTTCTGGCATACCGCAGTAGGCCTGCGGGCTCAGGACACCCCCGCCCGGAATGGAAGCACGTCTCCAGTACCCCTGAGTCCGAGATGCACCTCCTGGATCCCGACTGTCTTACAGCATGGGCCGAGGTGGAGCAGTCGGAGTGGTATCGGCAGCTGCAGTCACGGTCAACTCCTACGCCGACTCCAACCCCGCCTCCATCTGATGGTCGAGCCCATTTTCTAGCTCTGACGGCAGCCCCCACCTCTGTGCATCATCCGACGACCCCCGCGCCTGCGACGGCTCCGACTAACCTTGGTTCACGTCACCCTCGACCTCATCTTTCACCTAACGCAGCAACCTTTACCCCGGCAGCTACTTCATCGTCCACCGCGGGAGAGCCCAGCAGCCGTGACCTCATCGGCGAGCAGAAGGTGGAGGACGCGCTGCTGAAGCTCGTGAACAAGCTGCCGAAGTTCCCTTCAGAAGGGGATTTGTCCGAAGACGACAAGGTCAACCAGCTGGAGGCTTCTCTCGAAAGGTCCAGAACTTACTGGACAACAAGCTGGTGATGAGGGCGTGCCGCCAAGCTAGCTGCACCGGTGAGGGATACATTACCTCCGTCCCTGACATCATGTGGATTGTGGCGGAGGAGTGTTTGCGAGGTGAGCAGCGGGAGTTTGTGGAGAAGGCCGCGGGAGGTGTCGGCACGTCAGCGGGGTGGATACAACGGTACGCTGACGCTGACATATTCTTCGGGGACCTGGCCCTCAGCCTGCTGGCCATCGAGAAGCTGCAGAAGCTGCGTGATGGACTCACCCGAAGACAGTCGAGTAAGGAGACGGCCAACGCTTACCACTCGCGACTGTCTGCGCGACAGCGCACCGTGAACTTCCTGGCCAAGGTAGTGCCTGGTTGTGTGCCCGTCTCCGACGAGGATTTCGGCCACCACTTCTGGCGGGGGTTGGTGCACCACAGCAAGGTGGGGCTGGAAATGAGGAGGGTGAACCTGGACCTCAATGATCCAGGGGAGTGGGAGGATCGGGCACGTGCTGAAGGGCACAGCCGAGGCGTTACCTCGGCTGTTCTCAAGGTGCTCGAGTTCGCCAGTGACATCGAGGCGAGCAAGGCATCCAAGGCGGCGGACGCAGCCAGCAGAAGAGCCCCAGCACCTTCTGCACCTTTCTGGCAGCAACGTCGAGGACGTGCCCTGAATGCACTGACGGAGTCTGAGCTCGATCTGGCCGCGGCATCCACACCTCCTCCTCCACCTGGACTGCCCCTTCCTGGTGCTCCACCTGGCCTCCCGGCTCCAGAGACACGGGAGTGCTACGCGTGTGGAAGGCGTGGACATCTGGTGCGGGATTGCAAGGACGCGGCCAAGCTGGCTGCGTGGAAGGCGAACGCTCCTAAAAGGTTGTCTCGAGACAGGCGGCAGGTGGCCGCTATGTTCTTCGCCATGGCACACGACGAGGACATCTCGTGGGCACCGGCGGAGCTGCGGGGAGAAGTGGAGGCCCTTGCAGCCGCAGACGTCAACGCTGTTCTAGAGTTGGCGGCTCTCACTGATTGTACGGATCTGGTGGAGGGCATCATTGAGGCGCAGCGGGCGTCCCCGGCAGCCGGCGAGTTGCCGGCCGACTCGGATCGGCAATAGGGTCTGAGGACCCTTTCGGCTGAGGGGCCAGAAAGTGACACTGGACGTCGCTCTCTTGCCGAAGCCCCTCAACCGGCTCCCGCAGCGGCGGGGGTAAACCCCATCATCGACGACCCCATGCCTGAGCACTACTCCGTACTAGAACCCTGGGCCTACGAGGGTATCTACAGGCCCTGCTTGGCCGCAGTGTCTGACCGTTTGAATGCTTGGCACTTCAGGCGGCCAGTGGGGGCGCTTTCCATGGAAGTGTTGATGATGCGACTGCGCAAAAGCCTGAAGCGCAAGTCGACGACGGGGATCCGTACTGCACTGGAACGGATGCAACAAGGTCGTGGCATGAGGTCGTCTGCCGCGCCAGCTCGGAGGTACAAGAGACGGTGCGAGCTGGACAACTTCAGGAATGAGGTGGACCTGATGTGCCTGCAGAAGCAAGCCCCGGCCCACCACACTCCGTTGGGCACGCTGCCACTGCCGACGCGGCAACAGCGCATGGTCGAGCACGTGTCGGCACTGTTGCAGGGCCCTTCGAGGTCACGTGGGATGTACAACGACTCCCAGCAGGTTCGGGCACTGGACCTGGCGGAGACACGGGCCCACGATCTATCCCTTGCGTGGGACGAGATGACTTCGGCGGAGCAGGCTGACGCCCTGCAGCAGGATGCCCCGATAGGGCACCGCGCGTGGGAAGCGGAGGGCCTTCTGCGCTGGCGCGGCCGACAGCGTGGGATGCCGGCGGAGGAATCGCTGGCCGTCATGGACTCGCCCCCCTACCCTTGGGCTACGGGGGATGTTGGTGGAAACTCCGTGGGAGTGCCCGCGGCTTCTGTTTCGGCCACGGGGACCATCCCTGGCACAGGGGGGGACATCCCCGGGATGCCGGATGCATGGTGCAGCTTATACAGGGTGCACCAGTACCGTGAGAGGCAGTCGGCGGTGACTCCCGCAGAGGTGAGAGCGGATCTCTTTGGCGAGCAGCCGGAGCAGCAGCCAATTGAGGTTACACCGCCCGATGCCGTGACTCCTGACGAAGTACTGGAGGGTGGACCAACGGGCGAGTCTCCGGAGCACCTGGAGGACAATTTGACCCAGCAAATGGCTGCAGACAGGGGCCAGCAGCGGAGTGCAGACCCGCCAGCGCCGGACGCTGGTGGGGTCGAGGACAGCATGACCCAACAGCTGGCCAAAGCTGGGGCCCCAGAGGAGATTCACGCACTGAATACTCACCCCCTGCAGGAAGACACTGAGGAAGAAAGCATGCGCAGTCACCCACTGACGGAGGATGATGATGACGACGAAGATGGTGGTGAAGCGTGTGGGGGTGACAACGACACGAGCATGGGTGTCGGCCGTTGCAAGCGCATCCTGCGTGACGGGGGTGTGCTGTGGGCATCTCAGCTCGCTGCGGCTCATGATGAGGAAGGAGCGCTGCTGTTAGTCTTCTACGCGTATCTGCGTGGCAAGCTTGTCAAGGTACTCGTGGATTCCGGTGCCTCGGACAACTTCGTGTCTGAAGACTGCGTACGACGTTGTGGCCTACGCGTACGGCAGGGCCCGCAAATGAAGGTCACACTAGCGGACGGGTCGGTGAAGACCACAGGGGCTGTGGCCTACTCGAAGTTCACGGCCCCCACCGCAGCGGGCTCCACCTATAATGAGTCGGCCATGGCCATGCGGGTGTTGCCACTCGGGATCCGAGTGGACGTGGTGCTGGGGGGGAAATGGTTGCGTAGCCTTTCTCCCATCATGCTGGATTACGCCGGTCACGGCTCCGTGTCCTTCGCACGCAGAACGAAGGGGGGGGGGTAAAGAGCTCGTGACCATCGCCGGCTGCAACCCGGGTAAAAGTGCTGGTGGACGCGGAGACAACTGTGCTGGACTCATCGATGAGGTCTTCCTGATGACGGCTGTGCAGCTGCGTAAACACCTCCTGTACGCAGAGACTCGGAGGCTCACGGGCGACGCCTCCGCTCAGCCGGCGTGGCTTATGATGGCGCGCAGGGCAGGGTAGAAGTCTTCCAAAATTCTTTACGGCCCGCAAACGATATTTTCCGCTGGCCCGCTTTCGGCCAAAACGGTCAAAGAAGAAAAATGCCCGCCGCAGGCGCGAAATTTTAAAATTAAGTATGGGGGTTTGATAAAAAGTGGCATAAAATGCCTATATTTTTGGCCGAAGTTTGGCCGGCTCATATTTTTGTGCGGCCCGGGGGCGAAAGCCCCTTCGGCCCGCTTTCGGCCCGGAGCGAGCTTCTGCGGCCCTGGGCCGGCCCGCCACGGTAAGACTTCTACCCTGGCGCAGGGACGGCAACGAGCACGATTCGGCCTTCGCTGCTACTGCAGCCGGAGATCATCCCGACGCGGAACTCCTCGCGGTCGAGGCCGAAGCAGTATGCCTCTCGGTGGACACTGCAGCTGATGCGAAGCCTGTGGCCAGCACCCAGGTGAAGCTGGAGCCCCCGGATACTGGGGGCACCGCCAAAGACATCCCACAGGACACGAGGGACGCCAAGGTGGCACCCCGCTGGAAGAAGAAGTTCCGGGCACTCTTCGAGGAGTTCTCCGAGGAGCTGCGTGACGCCCTCCCCATGATGTCCAAGCTGCGGCGGTCGATGGAGGATGAGGCCAGAGTCACCCTTAAGCCAGACAAGGAGGGAGGACCTCCATTTCGCCGTCCCTACCGCATGTCTGTGGAAGAGCTTCGGCAACTGCGGGAACGCATCGAGCAGCTGGTGGAAAAAGGGCTACATCAGACCCTCATCCAGTCCTTACGCGGCACCATGTCTCATGGTACCCAAACCGGGCAGGGTAGAAGTCTTCCAAAATTCTTTACGGCCCGCAAACGATATTTTCCGCTGGCCCGCTTTCGGCCAAAACGGTCAAAGAAGAAAAATGCCCGCCGCAGGCGCGAAATTTTAAAATTAAGTATGGGGGTTTGATAAAAAGTGGCATAAAATGCCTATATTTTCGGCCGAAGTTTGGCCGGCTCATATTTTTGTGCGGCCCGGGGGCGAAAGCCCCTTCGGCCCGCTTTCGGCCCGGAGCGAGCTTCTGCGGCCCTGGGCCGGCCCGCCACGGTAAGACTTCTACCCTGAAACCGGGCCAGCCTAACACGCTGCGCCTGGTGGTGGACTACCGCCAGCTGAACTCTCAAACAGTGAGAGATCGGTACCCGCTGCCGGACATTCAGTTGATGTTCGACGAGATGCAGGGTGCCACCCACTTCTCCTCCTTCGACGCCGTGGATGGATTCTGGCAAGTCCCCATGGCTGAGGAAGACGTGGAGAAGACAGCATTCACAACCCAGATGGGCTCCTACGAGTGGCTGGTGATGCCACAGGGATTGCAGAATTCCCCGTCACAGTACCAGCGGAGGATGCAGAGAGCCTTAGGACACTTACCTTTCGTCCGAATCTTCATCGACGATGTGGTGGTGTTCTCGAAGGGTGGAGTCCAAGAACACTACGACAACGTCCGTACCTTCCTTCGGACCTGTCACGAGAAAGGAGTATACCTCAAGGCCTCTAAGGCGCAGATGCTGAAGGAGTCTTTGAGGTTTCTTGGGCACACCCTGTCCAGCGAGGGCTGCAAGCCGCAGCACGACAAGGTGGCGGCAGTGCGCGACTGGCCGGCGCTGGAGAATGTCACTCACGTCCGGCAGTTCCTGGGCCTAGCCGGTTATTATCGTCGGTTCATTCACTGTTTCTCCGACATCGCGCAGCCCCTCACCATGCTCACCAAGAACGAGGTGGAGTGGAGATGGGGCCCTGAGCAGCAGTGGGCCTTCGAAGAGCTGAAAGCAGCACTGGTGGACGCCCCCGTTCTGGCCCTGCCGAACGTGAAGGCCGCAGCGGACGGATCAGCCCCCTTCGTGGTGCAGACCGACGCGAGTGGGGTGGCGCTGGGTGGAGTCCTGATGCAGGACTGTGGTGAAGGACTTAAGGTGATAGCCTACGAGAGCCGGCAGTTCTCCGCGGCTGAGCAGAACTACCACACGGGCGAGAGGGAGCTCTGCGGACTTCACCACTGCACCACGGTGACCTGGCGGCACTACCTGATCTTCACCGCCTTCAAGCTGCAAGGCGACCACCGGCCACTGGAATGGCTGATGGAGCCGGGGAGGGAGCTGAGTCGGCGGCAGGCACGATGGTACATGGATCTCGTGGAGGTGGGGGTCCCCCGCATGGAGTACGTGAAAGGGGCCCTGCTACTGGTTCTAGACGCCTTGTCACGGCGACCCGACTACTCTACGTGAAAAGCTGCCGACGCAGGGAAGCGGCGCTCAACGCTGGCAAGTCAGTGGGGGACTCCATCGTCAGACAGGACGTTGAGGAGTGCATCAAGGGTCTGCGCATCAAGGAGTACCGAGATCGCGTATCGGAGCAGCTGCGAGTCAGCCATCCTGCACCCAGCAGGGTCACCTGGGAGGACCTGGAGGTCATCGTGGAGGTGCAGGATAAGTTGAAGAACGATGCAGAAGCATGGGCCCTGACGCTCCAGCAGGAACTCGTACGCAGACTGACTTGCGTGTATTCTTGCTACGAAGCCAGGATGCTGGGGCTTGACCTCTCTGAGTTGGTGTCCTCCATGAGGCGTTCTGGCTCCTCCCACAAGACTGGGGACAAACGCAGGGACCCCAAAAAGAAGGAACCAGCTCAGTCTGGTGGTGATGGTGCGAGAAGGCCTACGAGGGAGGCGAACAATGCGGAGAGGCAGAAGCCCACTTATGGCAAGGTGCCGCCACCTGACGCCTCGAAGCAGTTCGAATGCGAGTATGACGCGCTCCAGCCAGGTAACTATCGCGCATGGAAGGAGAAGTATGGTGTCTGTGATGCCGTGGTGACTTCGCCTTGGTTCGCAGCGTTGGACATCGCGTTCCCTTTGGCAGTTATGGCCAGTCGTGTGGTGGCATGTGTCCATGTTCCTTCTTACTATTTGACAGACATGACCGAGAGCAGAGCTGCGTACTTCAGACGATTGAGTCAGTCTGGACGCTTGCATGTGATTGGGCATCTGGAACATGGACCTATTGGCCGCAGATGTATGTGGGTTTTGGTGTTCAAGAATCCTCTGGTCAGAGCCAGGATGTTACAGGGTGGAGAAGGTGAAGGCATTGGTATGTTCACTTTCAGTTTGGGCAAGTTCATGGCAGATGGTGATACGACCCAGTATGCTGAACAAGCCCATACAGCAAGTCGCGGTCTATAAGAAACGGTACCTACAAGAAACCACCCGCTGGATTTCTCGCCAAAAACTAAGAAACCCATAAGAAACCACCCGCAAGCAATTTCAAACCAGAGGTGTGAAAACCCCCCTTATTAAGAAATCGAGACGCTAGGTTCACCGAACCCTATACTCATATTACACATATCTTTTAAAAGGTTGAGCAGCACGGGAAAGTATAGCGGTATTTATCGTGGTTGGTATATCACACATTAGCATTATGACTAAGGCAATTTCGCGCGGGGAATATTTAACGCATATAGATAATGCGACTATGATGATATAGCGAGAGTTGGGCATGTTACTGTACATATAGTATCCAGCTTGGTCGTACAGTACATATACTACTATTCAGTTTGGTCTTACAACACATAAATTATACTATCCAGCCTGGACTTACAGTACCCATACATCCAGTCTGGTCTTATAGTGCAGTTGAGTGTCTCGTCCTAACATCACTTAGCATAACCATCACATTCAGCAATGCGAGTTACATGCACCAACCTACTTTGCCTTCTGCAGTGCTACCCAAGACCCATCTGTGGCATTAGCCATTTCAGCCTCAGGCAGACCACCAACGAACATAATTATACCTCTCTTCGCCGAGGCAGTGGCTCGCTTCACGGTCGTCCACCCCATAGTAGACCTTGAAGTTGGCCCCAGACGTCTAAGACCCTTAATAAGAAACCACGTAGGCTAGGACGAGCCTGAGACAAGTTATAGATATAGGTGCATCATTGGCAATCTGACATCCAATAAGAAATCGCTACGCTACGTCTGATCTACAATGCATCATTCATTGATACTTGAATAAGAAATCGCACACGCTAGATCAAATCGGGGAATTGGATGATGCACGATTAAGAAATGTTTCACGCTACAAGAAGATTTTCGTATGTGCACCAATAAGAAATCGGCATCGCTAAGCCCAAAATTTCGGCCCGTCAGATTAAGCCGCTAGCGCTAGCGAAAATTCGCCGGCTTCTTATAGACCGCGACTTACTGTATTTGAGTCTGTGCTACTGCACGCAGCAGCTACAGATGGGGGATGTTGGAAATCTGGGCTTGCATGAAGGAGCTTAGTGTTCGATCTCAGTATATCAGAATTTAAAATTTTTTGTAGCTCTGCGATCTTGTACTATGTTGAGATTGCTTGGACAGTTACCGACACCAGTGAATGTTAATGACGAACTTATGGTTATCCGCGAGTGTTAAGATTGCTCGGATCCGACAGTATTCGTATCATCATGTGCACACGTTTGCGACAGCTGTAACAAACGCCGGCTTCTCATGGTACCGCGCCGGGTTTGTCCAGCTGGTGACACGCGTGACAGAGGTGACAGTATGACAGGCTTCGCGAATATGACTGCCCGAGAGGTGCAGACCTGCTAGAGAAGATATGGTCATGATCGGGTGATCAAGAAATGATAAGATGAAGATGACAGTGACTACTCTGCCACTGACGTGTCAGTCAAAATGTGGTGAACGGTAACATTGTTAGTGCTGGCATGGAATAATGACTTTCCATTGGCCAGATGAAGATTTAGTAGGGGCTAGAACCCGTTACAGTTTTGGGAAATGTGACAGAGCATCGAGATATAAGTAAGCTCTGACTGAAGGTCAGGCTAGTGGACTCATTATTATCTTGCCTTGCAAGAGTGCTAGGTGGCTGTTCGCGTGCCAGTGCTAGAGTGCTAAGATAGTTCTGCTCACAGCTTTGGATAATAATTCGTACTTTGTGTTATTATACCAACCTTTTATGAAAATATTTTACTGCTGTTTTCATCCTTTTTCATGTTGGAAATCTGGGCTTGCATGAAGGAGCTTAGTGTTCGATCTCAGTATATCAGAATTTAAAATTTTTTGTAGCTCTGCGATCTTGTACTATGTTGAGATTGCTTGGACAGTTACCGACACCAGTGAATGTTAATGACGAACTTATGGTTATCCGCGAGTGTTAAGATTGCTCGGATCCGACAGTATTCGTACCATCATGTGCACACGTTTGCGACATCGTTAAGCGAAGAACACGGAAATGGCGCCAGAGAGGTGAACGCGACAACACGATGCCGGAGATATCCGCCCGCGTGCCCCGGTACACGATCGGCAAGACTTGCCGGAAGTCTCCAGCGAGAAGGATGGTCTTCCCTCCGAACGGCTTGTCGATGGCCGTAACGTCTCGCAACAATCGGTCTACAGCCTCCAACATGTGACGGTGGATCATGGAGGCCTCGTCCCAAATGATCAGTGCGGCCTCGCGCAGAAGGGCAGCTTCGTCACTCTGCTTGAGCATGTTACATACGGCGTCCTCATGAAGATGTAGAGGGCATTTAGTTCGACTGTGCGATGTACGCCCACCGACTAACAGTTGAGCGGCAATGCCCGAAAACGCCATGGCCAAGGCGACCTTTCCCTGCCCACGCACACCATCGAGCAACGCGTTCTCCAAGAAGGTTTTCCCCGTACCACCAGGACCGTCCACGAAAAACACACGTGGCAACGCAAAGTCCTCAGGGTTATCCACAGCCCGACGAACTTCATCGATCACCCGCCGTTGTTCCGCATTAGCCTTGCGCCTCGCTTCCTCTGATCGTTGTTGACACTCGAGCTCGTCATATGCAAGCTCCTCCAAAATCAAGCCACATCACGCATTTACCTGCGTAGAGAAAAGAAACGGTTAGTGCGAAAAAAACCGAAATCGCTGGGAGGCTGGAAATTTCGCGATTTTCGATATAAGCAATCGAGGGCTGGAGGCTGGATCGAAAATGACTGTTGCTTAAAATCGGGCCCGTACTGTACTATATCGACGCAGGGTTGGGTGGATGAAGTTACGGGGTAAATAAATACAGTTACAGGGTCGGAAATGGAGTTACAGGGTCAGAAATGAAGTTACAGGGTCATACATGAATCTATAGGGTTATGAATGAAGTTACAGGGTCAGAAATGAAGTTACAGCGACGAAAGTGGTATCAAAGAAAGAACGGAATTGTGGTAGGTAGTAATTTCAAGGGAAAACTCACCTGGATATCAAGGGTAGGCATACCCGTGGATTTCAAATCTCTACCGCCCGCCTTTAGCATCGTGTCAATTCCGTCTAAAGCCTGTGCGAAAATGAAATCGGAGAAGCCCAACTGTGGATTTCCGGAAGTCGTGCGAGCGGCATGCAAAAAGTCCTCCGACATACTCTCCTTGAATTCCTCCCAAACCTTGACGGGCTCCGTCACCTCCGAGTGCAACAACATGATCGCGAGCAACCGTCGAAGCTGAACAGGCATACAATGCGTGACCGCCTCCCGCAGAGTGTCGTAGACATCACGATCGTCTTGTACCAATCCAAGTCGCACGGCGGCTTCCTTGAATGTCTCACACACCTCCCCATTCACAGTCCGGAGGTGTTCGTAGGAGCGTGGACCGCGGACGTGTGCAAGCAGGCATCGCAAATAGTACCGCTCACCTTCCTTCGGACTGACGGCATACATCCGCCCAATCGTCGTGCCGGCAAAATCTTCGGTCGCGCGACCACGCAGTCTAGGCAACCACCGGGCGAGCACTCCTTTTTTTTAAATTCCCAGGGTGCCAGGTGAACTTGGAGGGCATCTCGTGGTACAACAATCTTGCGGCCTCGGGGCAACCTCCTGCATTGACCTGAAAGAAGCTGGTCAGCTTGGTGATACGATCGAGTTCTCGAGCAACGATCTCTCGGAGGTCACCGTCCGCCTCGGGGAGCCAAGTTACCATGTGTTGCCCGTCCAAGTGCACCGGTAGCCGCTCGATCGCAGGACCACCCCCATGCATAGCAAGGCTGAAAATGCGCCAGCATACTTCGACGGGGCCAATATAACGGGCTTCCTGGTATTGAGCGACTTCGTTCCGGATGACCTGTAAAAGTTGCCGAATCACGTGTTACAGGGTCAATAATAGAGTTACAGGGTCATAAATATAGTTACAGGGTCATAAATGAAGTTACAGGCTCAGAAATGAAGTTAAAGTGTAAAAAAAGTTACAGGGTAAAAATTGAGCTACAGGGTCAATAATGAAGTTACAGGGTCGGAAATGTACCTCCTCCGCGTCCCCGTGAGGGCCCGTCCCCTCGGGACACTCGGCCCGACGGATCTCCACGATGATTTATATGCAATGCATCGTCATCTAGCACTAGGTATTTTCGATACAACTTGAATTTTACCAATTCCAATACTTTCAACGTTGACACACACATATGAAGCGTCGTAGAGCGGGTTTTGATACAGTCATCACTAGTGAATTAAATGGGAGATTTGCTGAAAAGAATTTGCGGTCGCGACGCGATAGATTTGAAGATGTGGTACCCGCATACACCGTAGATTTGATAAAAGTCGTACATTACACCGTAGACTTGAATAATCGTCAAACTCGTGAATAATCTACTTACTTTAGGAAAATATCGTAGCTCCCAAAAAGATATCGTAACCCATGTCGCATGTCGGCATGTCGGTTTTCACAATTTTTCAACCAATCAAATCGCCGTGATCAAAAACGCGACAGACCGACTAGCGACATGTAGTCGAAATTCCCAAACCAGATACAACGACGGGCCTAAGCGCAAAGCTGTGACACACTGATCAACTGACACTCGACTGGGACACTCGAGTATACAGTCGAATCATCTCATGTCGTCGTCAAAACCATCTCACAGAATTCACGTGGTATCCACACTAACGTAAGGAACTGCTTCCTCGTTCCGCCAGTGAACGTGCGGTTCTCATTAGCGACTTCTGTGGATAACCTGTAGTGCCAAATCCGACTTTCGCGTGTTCACGTGTTCAGAAGTTCTACCCCTCGGCCGGCTTCCGCTCTGGATTGCTAACGTCTGATCAACGTTCTCGGATAGCTGTCCTCCGCCGTTCACTGCATTCGGCGATAGCCTTGCATAATATGATGTGGCACGGCTTCAAGGAGTGTTGCTAACTCTGCATGGGAGAGACACTGACGCGCAACAGCTAAGCGGCCGCGAGATCCTGCACCAGGATGACGGGTCTGAACGCCGTGGAAGTTCTGCGCGCTGAGGAAATACAGCAGGTGCATAGCGCTCCTCTTGCCGCGGACGTCGGGGCGCAAACAACGACCTCGGTTGGTGCGTGGGTTGCGGCGCCACGCACCTCTTTGAGACAGCCTGACCGCCTCCTACACCTCCATAGGTTGCGCGCGCCTCCCACGCATTGCGCACGGTATTCTATTGACCGGTCCCGCTCGTCGAAGTGGTCCTTGTTACGTAAAACTCTCCCTCTCTTATCCTAACGGCAGGCCGCTGGAGAAACCCCCGGGATCAGAGCCTCTCGAAGGTGTCGACGCAGCCACGTGTAGACGCAATCAAAGTTGTAGGGAGACCCAGTTTGCTCTCCCTCTTTGCTGCTGCTCGAACTTGCCCCATCGACGTTAGGATCGGCTCCTACCTGCCGCCAAATCCGCGTCCCCGACCGCCGGTATGAAGCCAGCATAACGCATGTGCAACGCGCACGAAGCTGTAGGTTTAAATTTCACCCTTAGAGTTTCAAACTGAAGACTTGTTTGGGTTTTAATGTCTGGAGGTGCAGGGAGCTGACTTGGATTGCAGCCCAGACAAGCTGCGCGGGCGCCAGATCCTCAGCTTCTTCGCTGATTACGGTTGGTACGTTGGCCGAGTTATGGGCTGCCGCTCACATTCCGTTGTCGGGCACCTCTTTGCAGTATGCTACACCGATGGTGGCAAAGAGGAGCTGACGTGGCCCCAGCTGTGCCCAAAGCTCCTTCCCTTTGCGGTCCGTCCTCGGAGACCCGATGCATCACCCTGACGTGGCTTCCATATTTGGGAACACGGAGGTCAGGGTTATCTTGACTGCCGGGGCGGGAAGGGGGTTTGTGCTATCAGCCGGTTTCGGAGGAGGAGGCAGGGATCGGAGAGTGGGCACATGCGGTAACTGTGGCCGCGCAAGCTCCGCTATCGAGCCCGCTCGAGGGTGGCATGGAGCCCCACGCAGCAGGTGCATCGCGAGCGCTCCCTCCACTCTGACCCTTCTCTCACGCCCTACTAGGCGGGTGTGGGGAGGGGTACCTCATACAGGTCATTGCTGACCTCCCTGCAAGTCTGTTGTCCTGCCTTAGCACCCTTGAAGAGATGACGAGCGGCCATGGAAGCTCACTCGTGAACACCGACTGCCGCAGGGGGCTCTGTCAACAATGCCGGCGCTCGCACCGTCGAGCCACCAGTTTGCCGATTCGATGTTTCCACACTTCAGCCTCCCTTGGCCATGGCTGGTGGCATCACAGATGTGGGTGGCAGTGCAGTGGAAACCACCACGAGCGATGACCGTGGAGATCACTTGAAGGATCAGGCGTTGGCAGTTGCGCCAGCCGTCGAACACTGGTGTCACCCGTCTGACCCAACAGCGGCTCCCGCCAACCCTATGACAACAACCCTCGGAAGCACACCCCTACAGCAAGCTGTTTCGAGGTGGGCGCCGAGGGCCTCCGTGGAGGTTACTTCCGCGGATGACAGCCACAAGGCGGACGACGAGCGACCCAAAGAGGCTACTGTGCCGGATCCTCGTGCAGCGGCGGCGGAAAACTTTGCAGCTAAAGACAAATCTGGAGCTCCGACGGTCCCAGTTGGCGTCGCAGCCACTCCCACGCTTCCTGAGGACACTGCAGAAGTCACAGGAAATCATGCGCCGTGTATGGAAGCGGCGACACTCGCTGCTCGTTGTACGTCAGCTGCTGGCAGCTTCGAGATTTGCATGGCACAAAAAGGAGACAGACGCTACCAGGCTGACGGCTGCACCGAAGCAGCTAGAGGCAGCACCGAGTATTGTAAGGCACACGGAGGAGGCAAGCGCTGCCAGGTTGACGACTGCACCAAATCAGCCCAAGGCAGCACCGAGTATTGCGCTGCACATGGGGGAGGCAAGCGCTGCCAGGCTGACGGCTGCACCAAATCAGCCCAGAGGCAGCACCGAGTATTGCAAGGCACACGGGGGAGGCAAGCGCTGCCAGGCTGACGGCTGCACCAAATCAGCCCAAGGCAGCAGTGAGTATTGCAGGCACACGGGGGAGGCAAGCGCTGCCGGGCTCACGGCTGCAGCAAAACGGTCCAAGGCTGCACTGAGTATTGCAAGGCACACGGGGGAGGCAAGCGCTGCCAGGCTGACGGCTGCAGCAAATCAGCTAGAGGCAGCACCGATTATTGCACTGCACACGGGGCAGGCAAGCGCTGCCAGGCTGACGGCTGTACCAAAATTACACCACCGAGTATTGCACCACACATGGGGTAAGGTCTGCCAGGCTGACGGCTGCAGCAAAACGGTCCAAGGCAGCACGGAGTGTTGCAAGACACACGGGGGCGGCAAGCACTGCCAGGCTGACGGCTGCAACAAATCAGCCGAAGGCAGCATTGAGTATTGCAAGGCACACGGGGGAGGCAAGTGCTGCCAGGCTGACGGCTGCACCAAATTGGCCCAAGGCAGCACCGAGTATTGCATGGCTCATGTTGGGGCGCAAGCGGTGCCAGGCTGACGGCTGCACCAAAGCAGCTGAAGGCACCACCAAGTATTGCAACATGCATGTGGAGGGGCAGGTGGACCCCCGCACCAAATCAGGTAGAGATATTATCAAGTGCATGGCACATAGGGTGTGTTTAATGACGTCTTTCCCACAGTGTGCTGATAGCTGTACTAAAGCAGCTCAAGACAACGCCGTGCTTTATTATGTAGTACACTGGGGAGTTACCCACTGCTAGACTGCCAGCTACATAAAGAATCTTAGTGGTCGACGTCGAACGCAAGGGATACATACAAACAAGTTGAATTAGACAATGAAGCTCAGCGGCGTCCCGACGAAAAAACTTTTATTCGGGAATAGAAAAAGGAAAAATGTGGTATAGAAATGATGTGGTGTTTTTCGGGAATACTTTTTGTGACACATGCAGATGCACGAAATTTATAACGTTTTCAAATTATTTCCCCTAGAGCGACACACTCATGTTTTTTCAACTGGTGCCCGCGCTTTCGCTGAGTAGCGCGCACACCCCCTTCTTCTCAACAATTTATTGCATGAAGCATAAATTTTCCCACCATTCGATTCTCAAGCGTTTGCATTCGTTAGGTGAATATCTTTCGTTTGAGCTATCGATTGGTCCCATCCGCAACCGCATTAGCTTGGCATTCAGTCGCGACTGCAAGCTAAGTTGGTGCGGTGTGAGATGGTTTCAACCACTTGCGGCTTTGCATAATATAGATTTTCGTGAGAATCGTCTCACGAAATTTGGCAGTGATATTGTTCATCGCAATATCCGTGCATCCTCAAGAGCATATGGCAAGCCGTTGAGTATATAAAAAACGGTCGCGAGCTGGCATGATACCTTTTGGGTTTGGGTTTCAATGTACCCAAACCCAACCCCAAAACTGCGTTGTAGTATGAGCGTTCTCATGGGTTCTAGCGCACGAGACTTGGAAATAATATTATTGAGAGCTATGTTATTGCACCCTTGAAAGCGCAAGACCTGGAGTGAAGTATCCGCAGAGCGAATGATCATCATCAACACGCGTTTTGAGTTTGGGTTTGAATGTACCCAAACCCAAAACAGCCAAAGAGTTCCAGTCGTGTTCGTGCGTTCTAGTGCCCGATACCTTGAATACATATTGATAAGATATGTATCTTTTACTTCCCTGAAGTTCAAGGTGTAAGATCAGCCGTGAGCGAAACGAACTATTTATTTCTTGGGCAGATTTATGGGATTGGGTTTGAATGAATCCAAACCCAATTAACAGCCAAAGAGTTTGAGAGGCTATTGTGCGTTCTAGAGCCCGATGCCTTGAATAAATATTGATAAGATATGTATCTTTTACTTCCTTGAAGTGCAAGGTGTTAGATCAGCTGTAGGCGAAACGAAATATTTGTTTCTTTGGCAGATTTATGGGTTTTGGTTTGAATGAACCCAAACCCAAAACGCTTGATGTCAGGATGCGACTGTTTCAAGCATACTCCACGGCATGGCTTGAAACTTCGCGTACATATCCCGGGTATTGTTATCAACACTTTTGCGAGGTATCGCGAGCTACCGCGATACTCGTCAGTCTCAGTCGAATACATACGGCCGTTACTGATAGGCAATGAGAATGGCGCTACTGGCTCTTTCGCTCGAGTGGCGTCTTCCAGAAAGCATCCACCACCCCGCGTACGCTCCCAACGGCGTAGCGCTCTAGAAGGCAATATGCTGCCAGCAATATTCGGTCCTATGCGCGCTGTCTCCATAGTACGCAGTCAATGACTCTAGGGTCCCTTCCAGTACCCATTTCCATTGAGCTGCCCCACTGGACATAAGTACAATCTGCCAATTGTGCGGCTTAGATGTACAACTGAACCCTGGCACAAACTCGCCCCAAAACGCCGGCAAGTCGCGACCGAAAACACACGCATACCAAGTTGTACCGGGCACTCCGGTATCTTCGAATACGTGATAGGACTGAAATCCATTTCAGTCCTATTACAAGGACCGATGTCGCCATATTTTTTAAACCGTCTTCTTAACGTTTCTGGCGCCTAGCCAAACGATGGTAGTCTTATTAGGACCCAAACTAAGTATCCTTAATCGCCACTTGCCTCATGTATTCATCATGTGCATATATCCGAACGTTCTTTTTACGATGAACCCACCAAAATTCGAATTTTGAAGCTTGCGACACATTTCCACTGGCTGCATTTGCCCTTGGCCGCAGTGTGCTCCTGGCTCAGAGGAGCCAGCTGCTGGAAAACCACACACTTGTTAAACACGTTGTCAAGGAAAATCTCGTAGTTCTGCTGAACCCATGTTTCCTCCCCGGGTGAAGCGTGCATGCCAGACTTAGGGCATATACCGGCGTGTATCTTCGTCGCCAGGTCGTTGAACTGTTCAAGGAGCCCCACCGGAGTTGGCCGTTTACCCGTCGTCATGGGTACCACAGGACGGAGGCCAGGCGGGGTCACTTCGTCTTCTTCCATGTCCCCCTCCACATGCGCATGACAAACGTTACGCAAGCGTACGTGATACAAGCAAGCATGCCCTGTTGGTACCTGCAACTGTCAACTGGGTAGGCGGTGAAGCAGGCAGGAAATACACCACAGGATTCGTACTCCCAGCTTTCACGGACTTCCCGCACGAACGGATACTGCGTGCGGTCTCCTGAGCAACCTGTACTATAGCGTGCGGCCAACCCCTTCGGGTGCATTCTTATCGCAGTGTATCTATGGGGCTGTTTGCAATCTGCATTAAAATAAGTTCGAATGTTACTGCTAGGGGGCTGCGCCACGCCCTTTCCCCTGATGCGTCTACTAACACGCTATTCGTCATCAGACGGTGCCGGTAGGATGGGCATGTAATGTCCCATGCACCAGGGATGCTCCAACAGCTTCCACAGCCGTAGAGGTTCGCGGCTACTCAACGCCATACTCTTGTGGGGGCTAGATGAACTCCATGGCGAAGGGCGCGTTGTTGGGGAAATCCTCTGGAGTTGGAGCCCAGGCACTCCAGCCGTGCATGTCCACCAGCGGCCAGCTGATGTACAGCTGTATTACGCGGGCCGTAATGTTGGCGATGATGTGCCAGAACTCGGGTTCGTCATACTGCTGTTTCTGCGCTAGGATTTGGGTCAGGGAGAAATGTTGACAATCTCCATGTGCATTTTGCTGGGCCCGGGAAGTTTCCGCCATGACAAAGTTGTAATACTCCGGATGCAACTCGTAGAACGCTTGTATGGCTTGCCGACAGTTTTGGACACGCACTTGAGCACGCCCAGTCAACTTCTTAGCACCCTCCGCTTGTGGCAAGTGCCAGCCTAACCCACCGTAAGAGGTCGTTACGGTGGGTTAACCCACCATAGCCTCAGATTGTTTTTTGTGCCCTGAATCGATCAACGGCTGGTAACCCACATGAAAAGTAGTCGATAGACACCCCAAAGAAGTAAATTCACATGGCGTAATACTTCTGACTTCAATTCGTGGTTTAAAATAACATGCCCCCCTAACCCCACTCGTTTCCCTTGAGAAAACTTGGAAACACGGTAGGGCACAAGCTGGGTTCATGCGGTCGAGAGCGGGCCCTTGAGGAGTTCAAGGACGTTCCTGGAGACCCTTTGCCTCACCCTCTTGAAGCCCAAATAGCTGGATACGACCCAACGCAACCCGCAGCGAAACGATTCAAAGTTGCATTTGAATATGATGGTTAGGCATTAGCGTTACCCAGACCTTGAAGTGTTGTGCTTGTGATGTATCTGAGCCGGGATGTCTGGGTTCGGTATTCAGGTGGGAGCGAATGTCTATTGGGGTTGCAATAAGATGGGTTGAGCCAAATTATCAAAAGCATTTTCAAATCATGCGCTTGCTTTATGCAAACGTGCCCCAAATGTCAAACCCATGCTTTTGACCACGCTTTAGGTGTCATATTGGAGGGTGATATTATACAATTCACCATTCGTGCGAGACTTGGATGTTTTTCATTCATGCCTAGGAATGCAAGGAGGTGCATCAAATATTATCGGTCCAAGATCCTATGTTGGGGTAACCTCTAAGGTCAACCTTAGGTAGATTTTAAAGTACCCTGGAACGGCCTGTGAAACATCGGAGAATTATATTGTCAAGTTCTCGAGCTGCTCTTTCTGGAGCGTCTTGTCAAAAGTTTGATCCGAGGTCATCTTGACCCTTGAAATGTGGATTGAAGTAACATGGGTATGCCTAAACGTGACACTAAAATGTCCACAATTACAGTTTCTCACTGTATTTTTGAGCGGCAACATGTTTTTGGGGCTGCAATGGCTGGTTGTGGATTAGTTTTTGTGTTTGGCAGTTGGAAATGTGTGTTACCTTGATGCATGTCACGTGGTTTGCCCAGCCCGAATCACCGTAGCGTGTAATATATCCGAACATAGGAACATTGCCATAGTGTATGGTTAACTCAACTTAAGCCCCTGTTAAGATGGGTTACCCCACCATAATCTCAATAGACACGAAGAGCCAACGATCATGAGCCGAAGCCCTGTTGCACTGTCCGTTTCCATCTCTGCGATGATGCACTCCTGCTGCATGTTTCTTGAATAGCAGCATCGAATGCACCACCTAGTACGCACGTTTAGACTAGGATAAATTATTACTGCCCTAGGTGGGGAGATTGCTAGGCAGCACGCTTGATAAAGTGGCCACCACCCAGGTCGCGTGTAATGTGATGGGTGTTAGCACACGCCTCGTCTTCGAATCTGCAATGTTACTGCGAGTAGGTGTATCAACGGCAGCATTGGAATTTGCATCACTAGACATACATATAAGGACACTAGCCGATAGCTCCTCGAGTTTTTTAAATCGTTTATTTGCTATTGTAGAAGTGCTGCAGTGGGCAGTGTAGAACCCAACGATAGTGACTAATAACTCTGATGTGACAGTGCTCACAACCGTGTCTTAAATTATGTTGTGGCACCCAACGTCTGCCTCAACCACCCATCAGTGAGTGCCATAGTGGACTCATATAATATCTAGATTTCAAATATGGTTGATATTGATACCATTTTTTAATGCTTATCATTGATATATGTGTTTACCCTTTGCGGGCCGGCCCAATCGACGAATCTTGTGATATCCCGATCCCGAACCGACGAATCTTGTTTGCTACTATCACCACTATACGAACGTTAGACCAACTTCGGCGAAATTGATTTTATATGTGCCAAGCTGCCAACTACACAGGACTTTGTACCAAAATGTCGGGGTTGTTGAAGAAATCGAAAGCTGTGGGAGCCTCAATCGAAGATGTCGGTTTCGCACGCAAGGACGAACTCCCCACAATGCGGCGGGGTCGAGCACTCGTAGATGGTGTAGAGTGCGAGGCAATCGGTGACGGGGACGGAGACGCACCATGGCGTGCACGTGCTGCACGAAGTGCGGAGCGAGGGAGCCAATTCCTTCACGTCGGGCGGAAGTCATGTCGGGTAAAAAGTATTGTCGGTCCAGTTGAGTGGTCACGCACGAAAAAGTGCGCTAGATGTCGGAAGATGTCGGTACTAAAAGATGTCGGGATGTCGGGGGTGACCGGTGCGAGGGCAAGGAGGTCGATGTCGGCAGTAAATTGTCGGAAGATGTCGGTACTAGAAAGATGTCGGTACTAAAAAAGATGTCGGGTAGAATCGCCGGGCGCGAAGCGGACGGAGAATGAAAGAAACAACACCACTGAACGTAGGTGGGTCCTGACCTGATGTGAAAGCAGATATTATTGATATATATGCTTATCACTGAAAATGAAATGCATCGCGGTAGGTTTTCGGTTCGGGTTCTCGGCTAAAGTCAGATATAACAATAAAGATAGTCGGACTTAAGCTGACGGGACCGTGACACACTCGCGGAGCAAACAGGCAGGCACTGTAAGTGACATCCTACCAGGCGAGGGGTGACACAGGGGGCACCACTGTTCCCCCCTTATGGGGGGAGAAAGTTGGCACTCCCATGATGATCATGTAACCATATACAATACTGTATATAAACTTTTGGCACGTGACCCTCGCGCGGATTCGGGGTTGGGCTCCTCTGTCTGGGAGAACCTCTAGGAAGAGTAGGATGTAAGAGTAATAAGATGTGCGGTGTTTGGTAACGGTATAGACCGTTGTAACGCGACCCTCTACTCTCGTCCCCAGAGTTTATACGAGCTTCACAATCATCAAGTAACGCAGCCCTCGAATCGAATCGCGGGTCTCCGGACGCCCATCAGCTCAATCTGCGTTACAAACCCTCAGTAATAATCGCGCTATTTCGGTCCGGAGACTCGGGTTCCAGAATACGCGCCCCTTCACGGGGGGGAATAGATATCCAGTACTGCTCCCTGTATGACATTCCTCGATGCATGTGACAGATGACTGCATTATTCGGCTCAAGACCGCGAGTCACAGCGATAGAGACCGCGAGCCACGTGTTAGAGTACTCGAGCATTACCGTAGCCGTACTCGTACAGCCTTTCACAGCTCGCGTAGCATAAGCTACTTAGACTCTCTTACTCTCATATGTTATATCTTTTACAGACATATATCACACGTTCAAGCCTCATATTTTTGCTTACAGCGATAGTTATAAAACACCGATATACAGAATATTATACCCTGTATGTGTTTCAAACTATCTATTAGGTTATGATTTACCACCGCGCACCACTGCTTTTTCTGATCTCACGCCCGATTTCAAATTAGCCGCGAAACGCGTGGTTAACTGGCAGTTAGCAAAATCATTTGATGATTGCCTTTTGCGGTTGAACTAACACCCCGCAGGTCGACCCGGCGTTCATTTTACATTGCTTTTACCTTTTATGATTGGAAATTCTTATACGATTGCCCTCTCGGCCTTTCATCAAACTTCAATGTGAAAGCGCGTTCGTTAATTATCACATTGCCCTGCCAAAATTTGAGGGACGCCTTAGATTTTAGGTTCATTACGAGCATTTGCGGCGGAAGCGCTGGCCATTTTTTTTGAAAATTGCTAAAACTTAACATAAATCTTCATCTACAACCCTGCGAGTACGACAAGCGCAACATCGTCATATTCCCCAACTCCAACGGTCTGGAAGGTCTACCATGTCGTCGTTCACACCTACTACACTCGGGCGCGCTCAACCGGATTTGGATCGCCCGGATTCGAATGTCACATTTTCATCGTAAAAATCCGGATTTCCTTTTCGACATTACGCACTTAATGGGATTAAATCCCAATGTAAATCCGACACTATCAGGATTATAAAAGCAAGCGCGCGCTCCGAGAAATGTTATGGGGTATCGTTGGAAAGGTCTTTCCAAGCCCTAATAGATGATGTAGCTAAACATTTCTCGCTTGTATGAACCCTAAAACCCTTCAATCAAGCAGTCAGCAGCTGGGTACGTACACTACTATGGGATGCTACCCATTCCATCCAGCTTCCAGTTAACTATCTATCTATCTATCTATCTATCTATCTATCTATCTATCTATCTATCTATCTATCTATCTATCTAGCATAAGAAACCCACGTGGCTTGGTGACATACACGTGCAGAGTGACAGGCGAATGATTCTGCTGCCGTAGATAGATCTGTGCAGCACCGTTGAGAACGTCGGGGACTGCTCGCTGTTGCAGTTGAGAGAAGGCCTGGCGCTGGTGGCTGCGCATCCCACCCCAGATTCTCAGTAACTTACACCCCTTGCCGCTTGTAAGTTTTTCGAGCAGCCTATGAGAAAATGGCACGTACGACACCACAGGAAATTTCACATTCTTATTACCTGAACGAAGCGCGGAAGGGGATCAATGAATGCCTTGGATCTCACGCAGCAGGTGCACCGCATGGTAGAGGTTGTCGCCCGTGTCTTTATTCTTTGTTTCAACGAATAATGCCTTCGTTCCGATGAGCGCGCATGGCAGTAGCAGCTCTACGTAATCATTTCTGGCGAGCACAGTGATTCCTTGGTTCTCCATATATGCATCTTCTACCTGACGGTACGCTCGCAAACTGGCCAAACGGCACACCGTATGCTGGCTCTCGGTGTCTATCACCAGGTAGTATGCAAGGACCTTCGCATATGGGAATTCTGATAGGGAGTCCAGCCCAGTCGGGAGCAAGTTCCCGAAGCCAGTGTCCGAGATGGAAGCCAGGGAACATATCAAACTTTTATGTCGAAATTTACATCGGCCAAGTTTCGGCCAACCCGGCCAAGATCAAAAATTGCCCGCCGCAGGCGCAAATTTTTAATTTTAAGTATGGCATTATCATAAAATCGCAAATTTTCGGGGAAATTGTCAAAATTTTACATGATTCGTCTCGGCCACAGCGGCTGTTGTGAAGCACGCGGTCCAGCCGTTGGGGAGCTTCACTGGTGAATCGAAGTCTGTTGTGCCCAATGACAATGTTGACAACCCAATCTCCTGGTAACACCCCGAACGGTCGCGTTTCAGAGGAGCTGTCCTCACACCGCACCATATATATTCCGTGTGCCCTACCCACATGCGCCCACGGTCCACCGCACCGACCCAAAACAAACACATACATCCTACCGGCCACACCCCCTTGTTATGGTCGCGTGTCAGAGGAGTTGTCCTCACACCGCACCATACATATTCAATGTGCCCTACCCATTTACGCCCACGGTCTGCCGCACCAACCCGAAACAACCTCAAAAATTCCAGCTACCACGCCCCGTTTCAACCGAGCCACGGGTCCGGGGGCGCGCCTCGAGCCTTGAATAACAAGGACACGCGCACGCCTCTCCTAACCCACCGGCTGTGATCCTCAACTACCCCGACCGAAAATGCATTCATGACGAGTAGCCACGGGTACAGGGGGCGCGCAGCGAGCCTTGAATCAGGCCACGCGCACGCCGCTCCCGACCCACCGGCTCATCGTCGGGGAAAAGAAAAACAACCATTCGTCTTGTAACCTTACCGGCCGGTCGAAGAATTCCCCCACGGTCCACCGCACCAACCCGAAACAGCCACGTACATCCTACCGGCCACACAATCTTATTATGGTCGCGTGCTAGAGGAGCTGTCCTCACACCGCACCATATATATTCCGTGTGCCCTACCCACATTCGCCCACGGTCCGCCGCACCGGCCCGAAGCAACCACATACATCCTACCGGCCACACCCCCCTATTACGTATGGTCGCGTGTCAGAGGAGCTGTCCTCACACCGCACCATACATATTCGGTGTGCCCTGTACGCGCATAGCACCACCTGAGAGATGACATACGCTCCGATTCAACAAGATTTCTAAAATTTATTTCAAAAGTTGCTTACATCTAGGGGGCTGCGCCACGCCCTTCCCTAGCGCACTCGCTACTATTCATGCAGACTGCTTATTTCGGGCATTGGTACACTGCTTAGATGAGTTCACCGCAGACCACCACTATCTCAGCCACTATCGGGGTTCACAGTTCACTTTGTCCCACTGCTGACATGAGGTCGCGAAGCTCGGGTATCTGATGCAGAAAACGGCCCAATATACTCCCGCGTGATCATACGGGCAGCGCAGCGTACGCTCCAAGTCTTGAACACATAACCGCCATATTCCCATAGACCCGCCATATTCCTCCATTCCGACACAGCGATGGCCTTGCATTGGTGTCGGTGTGTCCGCTGCCAGTCTCCGCGCTGACACTCAGGTGATGAACAGTACACACGCGAAAGGCACCCTCCGCATTGACGGACGCCTTTCCCAATCAGGACACGGCGACATACGGAACAAGGCTTTTGTCTCTTCGGCAGGGATCTCGGGGGAATTGGTTGACAGTATTCCGCAAAGTGAGCATGGATGTAGATTATTGTTCTCCAACACTCGTGGCCGTGTGAGTACTGGCGCGGAAAACTGGTGGATTCGCTTTGCCCGCGGTTTTGAAAAGATGAAGCGCAGATACCTTCCGCTGCACGTATGCATACCACACGATTGGCATAGTCAGGTCT
The DNA here is from genome assembly GCA_001247695.2 of Cymbomonas tetramitiformis. Classification (NCBI taxonomy): domain Eukaryota; kingdom Viridiplantae; phylum Chlorophyta; class Pyramimonadophyceae; order Pyramimonadales; family Pyramimonadaceae; genus Cymbomonas; species Cymbomonas tetramitiformis. The sequence goes on from LGRX02033373.1 coordinate 60,991, forward strand.
GCCGTATTTGGGATTTTTGTGAGTGGTACGCATCTGCCGAAATATGCACTCCGGCGCGAACTGTGATACATTGTATCCAGTGCATTTCATGAGAGGTTCGATGGGATTCTCACGACACCATGCCTCCACCATGATATCTCCGCGCGCAGGATACCCAGTCGCAGAATACTTGTCTTGCACTGATCACGATGACAGTTGGCATGCATAGGCATATATAACAGTGCATCAGATGTTGCATTAAATATCACATAGCATACCTGCTGTGCAAGTTTAAACTATAAACAAACCCACTTGGTATAAGGTGCCGATCATGATCTTAAGACAGTAATTAGCTCAGTATTCCCTGACGTAGGATTTGGGATGGGATACTGTTCTACGGTTGATCAATGAAAGGAATACTCACCAGAGCCATGTGTGAAATATACCAAGCAACTCGTCATTCACGATGAAATATGCAGGATTACATACACTAACCAAGTTGATATATATCATGTTAGCTACATGCTGTTAGTGGTTTTCAGATCATCTTATGTGATAAATCAATTTGCTTTAGTGTACTAAATCAGCAAGTACCTATACAATACATAAGTCACTGACATCATTATGTATGTTGACAATACACTGACTCACTAAGTGTAGATGCTCAAGTATTATATCAACATATGATACATAGATACCATCCAACAAACACATGTGCGTGTTGGATGTCAAGCGATGACGATACATATGGGACAGGATCAAACAACCTGCTGAAGGGCTGGATGGAGATATCTCCAGACCCGAAGACAGTATACAGTGCTCAAATAACAGTTGGTCACTGTTGAGCACTGTCCATGCATCCCACACAATCGCTGGAGCAACTTCATTATCTACTTATGCATTATGACAATTGAATCAGAAACCTGATCACAATTCAGTGCATACTTTGTACAGTAAATCAGAAATTCAACATGATATCTGACAAAGTAGATAGTAGAAATACTATGAGCATTTGCTCCAACTACTTAGTATCTGGGTGGCAACACCACCCAGAGAACTATCATAGATCCAAAGATATAAAGCAGATCTCCAGCAGACTCACTCGTGAGACTTTGCAATGCGATCGACTGCCAAAGACAGGCGACAGAACCAAGGAGCAATCTCGCCTGAAAAGGTCATCTACGGAGTTGATAGTCCTAAGTAAGTTAAAAACTATCTGACAGACATCAGCCAGTGACTATAAGTCATTGTTGATAACACACACATTATCACCACTTTTTGCATGGTCGTGGGTTTCAATCAGCAAAACCCCATGTGTTGACCACCACATATCTTCACGAAAATGCCATGAAAAATATCATGTGTAAAAGTGAGATATGTTACATGAGTTCTGTAAGATGCACATAACACACACACTGCTATATATATATACGAAGTATATATATATATATGGCCAGAAATGGTGAAAATGGGTAAAATCCCATTGCGGGAGATTTCAAAATTGAAATTTGGACTCCATTTTTTCACGGAATATCATTTTATACCTATTAAGGTACCTGAAAAATATTATGTGCACATTCATATCTCATGTAACACCCTAAAAATCTTGTGTGTAACACCTAGGGGTGTACATAGTGGCTGTAACTAAATGCGTGAAAAACTCACACGCATGATTTCAAAATGAAAATTTGGGTTCCATTTTTTTCGCTGATCCAATTATTCAGCTATTGATAAATATGCCCAAAATATTACAGCACTTGTAACACCCTGAAAATCACATGTGTGTGTTAGGGGTGTAACATACCTCCTAAATACCACGTGATAAACAGTGACATATTAAATGCAGTTTTGATTTAATTCCTTCAGAAAATGTTCATACTGCTTAAATTTGATACAATTAAGTGTTACTGATACCATGTAACACCCTAATGGCACTGTAGGTGATAAGGGTCGCTGTAACCCTATACACCCTAAAATGCCGCTATATAATAGTAAAACACTCTGTGTTTGGCATTTTGGTCATGCTGAAATCAGCACATCCATGACCAATAAATCGGGCAACAACCCAAGAACTATAGGGCAACAACCCAAGAACTGTAGGGCAGCAACCCTAGAACTGTATGAGCTGCTTACTTTAAGGACTGCATGCTACATAAATGAGGTATTATGGCACTTGACAACTGCCTGTGGAGTTCACACTTCCTTGAGGGGGGAAGGAGGTGGAACCATATATATATTTTACACCTCATTACATAATGTACAGACATAATATATATACAAACATAGATATATATATATCACACACACATATCCATTTTATATTCCGATCTGGTGATTTATGATGGATTGCTTTTGATAAAACCACTGCATCCACAAGTAACGTTGAAATCTGTACAACGTTAAACCCACCGTCACTAACAAAGTGTAAACTCGGATGGGAAACTACATCCCAATGACTATAAGTTGACTATTGCTCAGCATTTACATCCTCGAGTAAGTGCGGAATGCTGAACTATATATATAACATATAACCTGATACCTAATAGCACGTCATTGGATCAGAAGAAGATAGTTATTATATATATATATATCCCACCTGATACACTTTGGCACTATTGCCGTACATAAGAGTGGGAAGGACAGGTGCATCGCTGTAGGACTGGTTGATATAGTCCCAGTACTTAAGGCAGAATGTGGCACCCGAATAACAGCTGATAACTGTTGGTGACCACCATGCAAAACCTTCCAAGCGTAACTCCTTTGTCCTAAGATGCAAGTGAATTGTTCATAATATGTTGACATCACATAAAAGCATTCTGAGGAAACCCCTATATATTCATATGAGTTGTCATCACTATAAATGACATGGGTTTCGAATCGTCGAAATGAGTATAACTCCGATGAATTCATTAGTACAGAACAGCTGCTGAGATAATTCCTCCGGCTGGATTGCAATCATTCACAATCCCTGTACATTCCGGTGACAAAATTTTGCACTGGCCTGATCACCACATTTGGTAATCTGTGATATATAAGTCATCAGAGAAAGCGTTGCAATCAGTACAATGCTGTCTAAACTCACAAAGATAAGTAATAGATTTCCTCAGATGTAATAAATTGAGGCACAATGTGACCTACGCTAAAATCGCGTATGTTCGGGCGTTGTATTGTGACCTGCGCTAAGATCGCGTATGCATGGACACAATATGACACGTGCCAATGACGTGGACACATCTCATACAACCCCCGGTACGAGCGGACAAGGTTGACTGCCACGACATCACATCTGAAATCAATAAATCACTCAGAGAGAAGGTGTTGACATCAGTACAACACCATTATAAGTTTAGTCATGAGGAGTTTAAAGAAGACACAGTCCCTCCGATATTGAAAAACATGGTACACATATTACCATGCTCTCTGATCATATATTTGATATCCCACAGCATACGATGATGGTAATAGCAAACCACTTCGCCGCTGGAGGGTAGTGTTGTGTTTTATACAGCACATGCATGGGCACTATATGACCCACGCTGATGACGTGAATTCGGGCTGCATCCCAAAAACTGCGATGCACCTTCGGTGCAATGGGCTGCATCCCGAGAACTGCTGTCCAGCTTCATAGTAAGCTTCCACGTCATCACATAGAGGTCGGACCTCTGTTGTATTTAAACGGCGCTTGACAACCGCCTAGCAATACACTTCCTTGAGGGGGCATGTAGCACGGCTAGGTGGGCCCGGATTGCATAATCGATGAAAATGACATTTAGAAGTCGCAAGAAGTTTCAAGAAGTACTTAGTGGTTAAAAGAAATCATCTAGAGGCAATATTTTATATTTTTTGATAATTGTAGTGGCCACAGGGCTGCTTACAGGTCGCGGACGGGCTGCCGTACATACATTGCATATCTTGCGGGCGCGTGAGATATGCAAATGATACGGGGAAGTTATTACACGTTGTGAGAAGTATTTAGAGGTCATCCGTAGGCAATGAGAAGCAAAATTTCACATCGGGACATATTCACGGGGTGCTGGGGAGCTAATTTCGTCTGTAAAATGGCTGCAAAGCAGAAATTGCATATCTTGCGGGCGCGTGAGATATGCAAATGATACGGGGAAGTTATTAGACGTTGTGAGAAGTATTTAGAGGTCATCCGTAGGCAATGAGAAGCGAAATTTCACATCGGGACATATTCACGGGGTGCTGGGGAGCCAATTTCGTCTGTAAAATGGCTGCAAAGCAGAAATTGCATATCTTGCGGGCGCGTGTGATATGCAAATGATACGGGGAAGTTATTACACGTTGTGAGAAGTATTTAGAGATCATACCTAGGCAATGAGAAGCGAAATTTCACATCGGGACATATTCACGGGGTGCTGGGGAGCTAATTTCGTCTGTAAAATGGTTGCAAATCAGAAATTGCATGTCTCGCGGGCGCGTGTGATATACAATATTAGAAATCACAATGTTAGAAGTCATTGCAAGTTATCAGAAGTTATCACAATGCATCATCACATGAATACTTTCACTTTGCCCTAATGATACGCATATTATTGCAATTGCAGGAGTTGGGGCACTAGCAGTTGCCGGGTGGCGGGTGCTAAAGCTACAAGCGCATGCCCTACGGGGGCATCGCCTACATTCCTAGGAGTTCACCGCCTATCTATCGTGGCATGCTAAACTGTAACTCCTCTATCGAGACGCCCGAGGCCCTACCGAAGTCAGAGGTGGCATTCAATGGCGTTGGCTGCGGCTGCTGGAGTGGCTGGAGCTGCTTATAAATCGAGGACAAAACCACCCAAGCATTTCTCGTACGTCGATGGATCTGGGATCGGATCCGACATACGAGAAAAGTTCATGCACGTGTGACGTCAGCTCAGTATAAATCGAGGACAAAACCGCCCAAGCATTTCTCGTACGTCGATGGATCTGGGATCGGATCCGACA